>JADGIL010020956.1:0-34086 GCA_020352625.1 Cactoblastis cactorum | reverse complement strand
CTGGCGGTATTGAAGATGTTTTACAAAAGTGCGCTGTATACGTTCTATCTGTTCCCTGTAGATTTGATAATGCGGGTTCCACACCGGACTGGACATAATTAAACTTATAATCTGGAAAAGATTATTTGCATGATGGTGAAACCTCCGTTAAGTATAATTGAGCGATTTGATTGAAACAATCATAATAATAGTCGGATAGAGGAAAATTTTAAACTGTTTTATTTGATAATAGCTTTTGATATTGACTCAAAATCGAGATCTTTATTAACTTATACGCCACTATAGTAAGGTTTCACGTCACTATTTAAAAAAAGTCTTCTATTGTAATCTACGGATTATCCTTTTTGTATTTAACTGTATAAATATCATATCCATACTATACTATATATTAATGTTATATATGACATTTTAAATGAAAAAGTGTTAGTTTGTTTGGCCATCTTTTACGTTAAAACAGGAGCAACGGATTAGAATGATTTTGTATGTGGAGATTATTGTCTCTTTTATAATTAAGAAATATAAGTGTTCCCTTAAGCCATTTTGTTTAAGTGCATACTTCTATGTTACTTAATAAGTTTACCGTGTACTTTTTTGTGAAATAAATTTATCTTATCTTTATTTTTCTCCACCCCACGAATTTGATGCGAACAAATTCTCGGTAAAAAGCTAGTTTATTTATATACACATAATACCTGCTGCTTGATTTGTTAGCCTGCAGCATGAATGGGCCGCCTCGTCCGGGGCAGGACTGGGCTCACTCACTGGACGGAGCATGGCGGCTATCAGCCGCCATGCTCCGTCCAGTGAGTGAAAAAATAAACACAATAACCCTCCTTCTGCCGCATCGGGTAAAAATTTAAACAAACGCCTCTAGTATTACTTTCTTTACAAGATATGTGGTAAAAAATTAAAACTTCAGTTATTATATTCAATCAAATATAAATCTGTATTATATAGTATGTAATTTAGTAATGTCTTTGTTTACGACACTTTTCTTATACAGATCTACTGAGAAGGTCACCTTTGCAGCGTTTGATTATTTAATATAGGCTTATGCCAGCAACTTTGTTCGCCTGTTACTTACTACTGTCTAGTTGGGTTATAAATGGCGTAACGACAAATACCTTCTACGATACATCTGTGAAAGCTGCATCAACTTTCATCTAGCAGGTTTTGCGTGATATACGAACAAACATAGAGAAAATAATAATATAATAAAAAAAAGTTTTGGCCCCAAATAGACTCCTAATATATTTTTATTTTTAATATCTTTTATGTACGGTCAAAAGCACATCAACCTACCCAAATTTATTGAAAATTTACCATTATTACCAAAGCATAGAGACTCGTGTGTGGAAGCTTGACATGCAGTTTTTTTTATGGCATAGGCCAGCAATCGAGCAAGCGGGTCACCTGATGGTAAGTGATCATCACTGCCCATTGACAATTGCAAAACCAAAAGAGTGTTACCGGCCTTTTGTGAAGGGATAGGCACGTTTTTTCAAAGATTCCAATGCCGTATCCGCCAATTTTTTTTTGCAATAATACATAATTACCTACTTACTTTGAATTTTAAACTATAATATTAATGAGAACACGTTCTTTATGCATACCTTCATATTTTCATGCCCGTCACGAAGTTAGATCTAGATAATGCCACAGGACAACTAACAAATACGTCGTGTCAGCTTAATTTATTAAACGCAATATTTTTTTAAAATGTAATTGTTGTTATTATAATGATTTACATAAGTATCATTGTTATTTAAATACAATGACGTATATTTTATTCACTCAAGAACTTCACGCTTTTTACGCAGAAATAATGCAGTATTTACATAATTATAATATGAATCTTACTTTTGTTGCAACCTATCTTTAAATAATAATATATTATTGAAAATATTTTTTAAAACTATTATTTAAAGTATAAAGAAGATATACAAATATCTATTTCTGCCTTTGGTGTCAATGATTCGGTCTGGCGAGTTCAAATTCTTATTTTCATACTGAATTTAATTTATAGAGGTAATTTTACGCTATGTGAATTCATCACTCTTTCACCATGAAATCTGAGAAACTACAAGGGTCTTTAATTCTGGATGCGAGTTCCTTCTAGGTCGTAAATGCTAAAAGTGCTTGCTAAGACTGGATTTTGCATTCCCACGCGATCGGAAATTATAGGATTCGAGCGTAGCCGCGGAAAAAAGGTAGTACAATATAAACTTAAAAAAAATTACAATTAAAAATAAATAAGTTGGTAGTTTTACAAAATAAAGTATCACTTAAGTCAGACCCGAACTCGTTTACTTCAAAATTAAGACACTTCCTTTAACATTTTTGCATAACTGCACACATGCATAGTTTTACGTCTTCGAGGTAAATAAAGCCAATGGTCGTGAGATTGTAAAGACACGATTAGCAGGATTTACTTTTCTACATTTAGGCAGTCAGCCATATCGCCATATACATTTTTGATAGTCAATTTTTTTAAAACACTACATTTGTCTAGGAGCAAAGAGAACACAGTATTCAATCAAGAAAAAGGCTTGAAATAGGAATTCTCACAGACATGGGCTAGCAACCAGTCACTATCTCTGAATCTCCATTCCACCAATAAGCCCACTATTTTGCTAAGCGTGGCCTTCAAGTCTCGCGACTCGTGGCTCTGTCTAACCCGTAAGTTATGAAGGTGCTATATCTAAATCTATAATTGCCAAAGTATCACAGACTATAAAAATAACGATATTTATATCTTCCACAGAGGGCCGAGTGGAAGTGTCGAGGGAGAACAAATATCTCAGCACCATGGCACCAGGAAAAGTGTTCGGCGAGCTGGCCATCCTGTACAACTGTAAGAGAACAGCTACCATCAAAGCCGCCACCGACTGCCGGCTCTGGGCCATCGAGCGCCAGTGCTTCCAGACCATCATGATGAGGACCGGGCTCATAAGACAGGCGGAGTACACTGACTTCCTGAAGAGGTTAGTGGCTTTAAGTAATTTGTGCTACATAATTACCAAAACAATTAGTATTCATTATGATCGGCTGTGGTGAAAAGCACTATGCATCGTTGACCTTGTGAGATTTGTAGATCGAGATCTGACTTAAAAATATGAATCAGCAGATTGTCACGTTTTCCAGGTTAAGATAAAAAGTCTTGAGTTAACCTGCTCTTTTTATCTAGTGTGATATGCAAACTCTCTGTTATCATTTTCAAGAAAGTTATAATGTAATCAATACCACGTAGGAGCCTCATTAATGAGAAATAATCTACACATAACCAATTAGTACCTAACCTTGTATATCACCTTGTCACTACTTTGTATGTAAATAAGCATCATAAATACTCGTATTGTATTTGATTTGTCTATGTATTAGAAAGCTGATGAACAGACAAAGTTTCACTGATTTCTTGATTGACTGGTTAGAAACAGTCTGCGTTTATCATCTGTTAGCAAACTTAATAGAAAATTATGTGACAGGATCGCAAGTACAAATAGCAATTACAAAATTGTACATCAAATACGATACAGTTTATTCAAAATAAACTTTGAGAATAACTCAAGGTTTTCTTATCGTTCAAAAGCTTCCACACAACGAGGTCATCGATGAATTGATAACTCGCTCATACATTTTGTATGTCCCACGATTTCACAATATGCCTAAAATGTGGCCAGCTAGAAAGTCTACCGTAGGTAGTATACGAACAATAATTTAGAGATCATCTATATTTTCTCTGGCTAATGGATATTAAATTGCTATGTCATCTTTAAACCTCATCAAAATCGAATAGCTTTGAAATATTTTTTCCTTACAAATATACAATTGGGCAATATATATCTCATTTTACTATGCTACTATTTTCGCAATTACAATTGCAACTCAAATCATGAACATAAAATACTATTTTTCTATCGTCATTAGTCGCTTTTATACCAATAAAATCAGTGAATGAGAATACGTACAAATTTCCAAATAGTGCAAGTTTGTAAAAAACAAAATGCTAGTTGTCAATGTAAAGATACGGAGACAGAGCTATTTTAGTTCTCTCCCAATTAGATGACTTGTTTACAATGGTGAGGTTGTTAACCTCATCACATTTTTTTTTAATCTTGTCTACACATGTTACCGATCACATTCTTGATCAGACAAATATATAAACTAATTCGATTGTAAAGCTTCTAATGGCTTGTTAATGAAATCTATTTTTAACGAGAAGACAGATTTTCTGTTTAATGACGCATTCAATTCCTTAAAATATCTTTCTTTGTTCAGTAAAATGTTATCTGCCTTCCGCATTATAAGCATAAAGTAAAATTTTATTATTCTGTGCAATATTAAGGAAACGATGCTGATTGTGTATTATGTAGTTCATGTTGTTTTACAAAAACTGGAACGAGATCAGATAAAAATAAATATTATTTTATATACTGACATTTTACATTTGTGATGTAACTCATATTTTTATAGATTGGGATATTTCCTCGTATAATCATATTGCTTATTGCTTAATTATCTTTAATGACCACCAATTATAATAATAACTCTTTTGTAGGCTCCTCAAGGTTTAAGGAAGTTTTTCTAAAACTTTCAAAATCAACTAATGCGCACAATTATTTACGCGTCTTAAACTATTTCTGGTTGTGCAATATATAGAAAGACATGCACCATCATTTTTGCCAAATTATCTCTAATTTAAGAATTGTTTTCCTTGGTCAAGTACGCTGTACTTAACATTTCTGGAAACAATCTTCGTTCTTTATTGCCATATAAATACAGCAAATGAAAGTCCGTTCAAACTTTACAGTGATGTTGTCAGCTTACTATATTTTAAGTATATTAATATAATTTACAGAAAAGTAAACGAAAACAGTTTACATTTGGAAATATGAACGGAATATGTACATGAAGTTTCTCTTAACATCGTATTCCTGGGGAATAAAGATGACAGGAGAGTTCATAGACCTCGAGACACTTATGCAGATGCAATGAATGTACAATATCCCATTCTTCTGCTTTCGTCGGCTGCAACATTTGCATTGTATGGTTTGGGCTAAAGTGCTTATTAAAGGATACATGCAAGCTTCATACACGACAATAGATTTCCGCCCACAACTTTTAACCCCTAAACAAAAGTTTAAAGAAATTTTGTTACAACAAATTAACATTTAAAAATACAAATTAAAAATACAAAAGAAAATCTTACGCGGGGACTTTAGTAATTAGCATTTTTAGATGACAAAGGGCAAATGAAGATTCATAGTAACATGTACTGAGCATACCTGAACTCGATACCCTTGACATATGCTACCTGTCTAGAATTACCGATACGTTATAAATTGCATGCGCCTGCGCTTCTAAGTTGCAATTGGAGAACTTTAATTAGAGTTAATACGGTTCAAATTACTTTGTCTGATAAATTAATGGTATTTAAAGTCTGTGTCATGCATAATTTAAAACTGTTATTGAAAAACGCTCAAGAACATAAAATAAAGGATTTTCCCTTACAGCTTGTTGGATTTTGATCAAAATTTAATATTAGTGACTGCCCCGCGGTTTCACCTGCTCTGTTCCCGTGAGAATTATGGGGTAAAAATATTTTTTAATTCTTCGATAAATGGACTATCTACCAGTAAAATAATTTTTCAAATAGAACCAGTAATTCCTGAGATTATCACGTTCAACCAAACGAAATCTTTTAAATAATAAAGATTTATGAAATAATGAATTTATTACTTTGTATTAATATTTTTAAGTAGAAATTAATCCAGGAATGTCGTAAAAAATACCATACAAAAGAAATCACGTTTGTTTTTCTGCACTGAACTGAAACAAAGGCTTTGTTGACGAAATTGTCACTGCATTGCACTCGTGCGCACTTTGCGAAACCGGGCCTGACATTTTGCGTCCTTTCACTTTAGTCTCCTTAAGTCCCTCTGGCTTAGTATGAAAAGTGACTATGTTATTTCGACTACCATGTCTCTACTCCTTATCATTTCTTGTTCATTTCAAATAGCAAAAACAAATATTTCAAACTTCTCTATTTTCTTTAATTTTTATTAAATATTTTTTTTTTTTTGATATATCAAATATTTTCATAGGGCACTAACTCGACGATACTACATTTTATGAAAAATACAGAAATAGAAGACTCAGACCATTTTCCCTCATGATCTGGTCGGGATTCGAACAATTACCTCTAGGCAAGGACGTTACTACTGCGCCAACAAGGGCGTCAAATCTGGCATTTTAAAGGATAAATATCTTCCATGGACAGTCACATGTTGGAAGGAAATAAATTATACTTGTTATAAGATTAAAAGAGCTTGTCCATTCAAGTTAAAATGGTCTTGTTAAGTTTTATTGTACGTCTGATTTCACGTTGAATACGGGCAGGTCTATGCACAGATTAGTTGATAATATAATTCTTGTCATTAGTATTATGGACAATTCTTATTAGTTTCAAGTCTAAATAAAACATTTTCTTAAAATATTAAACGCATCTTTAATTAGGCTAGTAGAATAATTCCTTATTAAAAAAAGATACTCACTAACTGACAATTGCCCATACAATTCCATAATTACTTATGTTTATTCCATATTTATATGTTCAGAACTATTTTCATTAATAATTTGTCATTCGTTTAAGTTAATTACATAGTCAACTACTGCAGTTTAGTTTATTTATAAACACATACATTATGTATGTACATACATATGGTTACCTCCTCGGCATACTCCAGCGTATTGCTTCGACGCCATTAGTACAGTGTTGCACGACATTAATAAGACGATAAGTAAATAATAATGTGGTGTGTTACAAGGAAATAATTAATATTTTGTTACAGTAATTATTTTTAATATCGCAAAACTTTCATTGCGAAGTTATACATAAATATACATATGTATTATATACGTGTAAATATTGTATACTTAATGTGTCATATTACGAGTAACATGTTAGATCTAAAATCTAAGATTTCTTATAGCATAAAAAGCTATGCAAGTGTTTTATAAGAAATCTTAGATTTTTCTGTTCATAATGTATCTTAATATAGACTTGGTGAAATGATAAAAAATTCTAAGGATATTGATAAATAAATGCACGAAAAATAAAGTAATTATCATGCTCATTTTGCATACATACATATTTTATACCAAATTTGCTCATATTACGAACGCCATTTGACATCTATAATGATGACGTCAGTCATACAAATACTAAAGATACATCCTGTCTTTGACATTTTATAAGAGTACTTATCTTAATTTGAATCGTTTTATACACCCCTATTACAAACATTTTAGATATTTAAGGTGTAGAAAATCTGTTTTTTGTCAAATAAGACTGATAAATAGTTACCCACACTAATATTATAAACGGTAAAGTGTGTTTGTTTGTTTGCCCGTTTTACATGTCAAAACGGAGCAACGGATTATTGTGATTTTTATGTGGAGATAGTTGGAAGGCTAGCGAAACCGCGGGCGTAAGCTAGTTACTCAATATGTTTAGAACAATATAAGATGTTGATGAATGTAGATCGACCACTCATAGAAATGGAACGTGTTGCGTAAACGCAGGAAGCCGAGCTACTGATTGATGGACGATGACACAATTCATCAGTTCCAAGTGAACGGATCGTCATCCAATCAGGTGTTTTTCCAATGTAAACTGTATTTATTACTTTTTTATCTAATACAAAAATAAATTAATCTTTTTCGTTCGATATATGGCTTTTAAATAGGTTTTAGTAGAAGCAAAATAATTATGTATATACCTACTTGTAAAGATGATGATTTTTTTTAAAATTGCTCAAAAATAAGAAAGAGAAGGATAGATTATGAGTAGAGAAGAACATGATATTACTAAATTTTAAGTTTGTGGTTAATGTTTTTATTTACATTTATAGAAGCACATTACCGCGTATTACAAAATTATAATTAGTAAAATCGTCTGGGAATAAACTGAATGACTGTTTTAATGTTTCGGGGAAACAGATGTGTTTTTCACTAGTATTTTTACTACAGGAAAACTAATTTTAGGCTTTTAAAGTAAATTTAGCATAATTCTTATCTCTCTATGTAATTAATGAAATATTGCGAGTTTTATTATATTAATTTTTCAACAATTCAATTGGATTTATTTTGAAATGTTGCGAGTAATTTTTCAAGAAAATTATAAATGCATATAATGTAACTTTTGTTCTACATTTCTTTATTTCTTCTTCCACGATCTTATATATAAAATACTTAAATTAGATACAAAATAACAAAGCTTATTAAAGATTGCGAGAAACTGGTGTCTGAACTAAGCAGCGATACTTGTATTGTGTTGCTTGCTCAGTTTCTATAAGAAAAAATCTTATGAGAGAAGGAATAGTCAGTGCGTTTAAACTATTTTATGTAACAGTATGTTTTATTATCTAGTCTTAGATTACAGAAGTTACATTTAGGTTAAGATGTTGTGACCGTGAAAATGTAATGCTTAGTGCAATTTTCATTCCCACGCGGTGTGACGCGCTGTTATAATGTGGATACAGTTTTGATGACTGAATTTTTCTGAAAATATGTATTACCTTTATCCCATTTTTTTTGAAGAAAGGTATCGTTGAGTTAATATCGCAAGTCTCTAACTTACTTTGGGGCTATCTTAATCTCTGTGATCTGTATCTATTCATTTATTTTTTGTGTCGAGATGAAAAACGTCACATTTTACAGCCTGACACTCCATCCATAATTAGGACTTTCTCTGCCCTTATTAACAATTATTTCAATACGTGTATTAGTTTTATGTAATATAAAATAGGTAAATAAAATGTAATTATTACAACGTTTTCACAAAAACGACACACAATTACAAATACCTTATCAAAGACTATTGAAATAAGTACTTCGTAATGCAATAAAATTGCATACAAACACATAGAATTGTCTCATAAAGAAAATATTGGTTTTCCAAAATATTCTATTCTCTCTTACTTATTCTTTGCTTATACAAAATGTATCTCGACTTCTGGATATGATAAAATCATTAATCGTCCAATAATTGAAATACGAATCGTTAAACGATTCAGTAATTTTATGTCACCAGTATCAGTTTTATGACTCACAGGAAATATTTCGAATACTTGACTTGTTTTAATTGCACGTTCACTTTTATCTATATATACTTGAAACTAATTAACTTGTTTAAAATTAGACTGTCATATTTGGAACATGTTTTTGTACGATTGCCGCGAGGTGATATCCTTTAAGCAGTATTTGTATTATTTGTGTGCGATATCTATAGAAAAAGGATTTAACGATAGCGATAAAATTTACACAAACGGGCTTCCAAAAGTAATAATTGATCTAATAAAGTCTTAATTCTGGGAAAATTAGTCTCTATTTTCACAAAGCTTGGTCACGCTGATAAACATAAATAAATCAAGAAAGGAATAATGAAATCGAGAAATAATACTTCATTTTTGGTTACAGTGTCCCGATCTTCAAGGACTTCCCTGAAGACACCCTTATCAAGATCTCCGATGTACTAGAAGAGACGCACTATCAGAACGGCGACTACATCATCCGGCAAGGAGCTCGTGGTGATACCTTCTTCATTATATCGAAAGGACAGGTGAGCGTTTTATATTGTAGAATTAATTAAACAACATTATTAAGGTATAATATAAAAAGATATTTTCTTGTGTTCTTTGAGAGATTCTTACCCCATCGCCCGTGAGAGAAAATCCCCTGGTTCTAGCCTTTTCCCTCGATTGACTTTTACAATCTGCTTGGTCAAAGATACAGTACCAGTACCAGTATACAGACCAGCACGGAAGGACTATGTGTAAGATAACAGAATAAAAGATTTGTTAAATATTTATTTGATTATACATTATATCTTCTTAATGATTAAAATTATCTAACCAATAGACTACAGCCTTATATAGCTATAGATAAATGTTCTGCACACAAAATAACTTGTAGCTTAATTCCAATTTGCACATTAGTTCAAATGACTTTGTCGAAGCGTCAATGAACAACCTTGCTAAGTAGTAAATCTTAACGCGTATGTTAATTACTCGTTAAAGATCTAATGACTTCTTAAATCTTAGGTTTTACCATGAGTAACAATGAACTTAGAATTATTATAGGTTTAGATGAGTTTATTTGTTTGCAAAATAGAAAACAAGAAATCGTCTCATAGTGGAATGGTTACAATATTTGTTCTTTGATAACCTTTTTAAAGTGTAAACTTGATAACAATGCTTGTATAAACAATAAATCAACGCGGAAATTTTTAACAAGTGATCTCAATTAACAGTTTGATAAATATTGACCTTCTTTTGTTTTTTAATACAGATTCTAGTCGTGAAGGATATTCTCCGATTCGATAAAAATTTTCAAATCTCACGAGGCATATTTTTAACTTTGTTACTTAATTTTCTTTTAATAAATTTAGCAATATTCATTGCAAAATAATTTTACGTATACTCATATTTCAAGAGTCAACATTTTCACTTTCTTTCTGACGATAAAAATTCATACGGTCTACATAGCTACGCGTGTTAATCCATATTTTTTTATTTCAAATACGAACATTTAAAACATATTAACAGTAGTTAACCAATCTTGCTACAATCTTAACACGAGTATCATTTCAAAATTATTTCACAAAGATGATATAACAATGAAACCCAAAGAAAGTTCATTTATATTCATACGTTATAAATACATATTCACTTTCTACATGAATTTTAAGTAAATTAATTCTAATCTGATCATTATTATGTGAACAAGTGGCCGTAGTATAATATCGATCGTGACAGACGTCCACTTTATATAGAAGTTCACCTTGGCATTTACGGTGGTTATAATTCTGCAAAGCGTGATACAGTTACTAGCCTACACTTAAGTGTAAAAGTAATTGTAAATGTTAAATCAAGACACGTAACGATCTAAATTACGACTTGAGCAATACTGTATTATAACTTTCCAGTATTAAATTGTATGGCTTTGATAAGTAACCATAGATAGGTATTGATGTTAAGATTGTCGAAAAGTATGTTGGAATAGACCAAACTTTTGTGAATGCTTGGTTCTAAAGGCTGATGAGGCTAAAAGCCTCGCTATTGTGGCTGCAAGGTCAGCGCACTGCGCGCGAGTGTGGTATTTTGGGGCCGGATTTTTGTACGCCTTTGTGGGAAATACCTATCTCCTCGGATTCTGAAGAATTTCCATCGTGTATGAACTTTGGCCATTCAAAACAGTTCATAAATACTGCCAGTGCTTCGGCTTTGTCAGATATAATCTCTCCGTAGATTGAAACTTATGCTAAAGTCGTCGCTTAAATTATGGATGCAAATGAGTTTCTTGTGAGAATGTTTTAACATCACTTATGTAAGCATAATACACCACATTAAACTACTTGTACGTCTATTCGAAAAATGATACAATTTAAGCAACTTCAGTCGTGAAACATGAGAATTATAAAACTTCTGTGTCTTGTTCAGTTTTGTCTTTGGCAACGATTTCACCGAGTTCATTGTTCTTCTTATGAAACGGTTATAATATGACATCAAATTTATAATAATAGAACAATGTCGTTCTTTACCAAAAGTTAACCAATGGTGACTCAACGATTTCAACAGAAGGCCGAGTGAGCAAGGAATTTAGTACAAAATTTTTATCTGTGCAAAATAAGATCTAATAAATTTTTAGACCATATTTCATGACGTAGTGAAATATTATTATACGTTAGTTTTTTGTATCTTTTTACAAACTATAAAATTTAATGAAGAAGAAACTTTCAATGCTTATCGAGAGAAAGTGTAAAAGTCATTGCAGAGTTTAATTTGAAATTATCTGCGTCAGACCACATAATTGAACGCCATGATTATGGAATTTGTGGAGATAGAAAAGGTTCGTGGTAATCTCGTCAAACAGTACGCGGAGCGTGAACGTCGTCCCCATTTTCGTCTATTTGAGATTGTCCGGTTTGTTTGGCCGCGGTCGGTGTTGCTTCAAGCCGTGTTATCTCATTCGTTTCCGCTGTTATCACATCGATGTTTTTACTTTCATTAGATATTATTTAATGTGGTTCACCTAAATATGCTTTTTTTGATTTTTTTTTAAGTGAGCTAATTAAATGAAAGTCTGCGACTAAAAAGTGTGTCGTGTGTAATGTGAATATGATTCGATGTATGCAGTTTTGTATTATTCTCTAAATTGTTTATAGCACTTATAATGAGCTACAACCTGTTCTGAATACTGGTCGTAACATTTAACATGTGGTTTGCCTAGTTTTCTCACTGATGACTGTAATTTAAATTCTAAAATTACTTAATGTCATTCAAGCGCAGGACAGAAAATGTTGTCAACCTATAATTTGAAACGTACCTTTTAAAAGACTGGTTGATACATGAATATAATAGGGATTAAAAAAAATATTAATTATCCTACTAATATTATAAATGCGAAAGTTTGTGAGTATGTCAGGATGTATGTTTGTTACTCTTTCACGCAAAAACTGCTGAACCGATTACGATNNGTCGCGGGCGGCCTTTAGTTATATAATAATAGTAGTCCATATTCTGCTTATTTTAACAAACAAATTAGGTGACTACTGTAGGGGGATAGCTCCTTTTCAATTTTATATACATAGTGTCTAAAATTCCTAAATTGCTAGCATTTCTTACAATATTTTATTTCGAAAGAGGAATATATAACACATCTATATGTATATATTGAAATTTAATAATAAAGCCTCAACCCAAATACGTGATAGTTTTTATGTAAAGCGTACTAGAAAAATGTATTAGCGGTGGGTCAAAAAGTGCTCGCCTTTTTCGCACAATAATATTAGCATATACATACATATATGCACTTTTGTACCAAGATGTACATATCCACGATTTATATGTAAGTATCCTTATAAAAAACAAAGGTTTGCCAATGAATGCATACTTAGCAGTCCTGGCACTATGACATATTTATCCAGTTTCACATTGTTAGTGCGTGTAAATATACGAATTAATTTTATCGTTGAATTGCTGAGTTAACTGCTTTCTACTCTAGTAATGCTAGCGCACAACTCATTTGCATTCTCATGCATGTAATTTTGAGCAATAGCCTTAGTAATGGTGTAACGTTGGTGGGTTTTAAGTCAAGGGCATTAAAACCTTGAGTTTTAAAACAAAACGGGAAGCAATACTCCTTATCTATAATCATAGTTCACATTACAAAGGACACTTAAGTTTTATCAAAAGATTTAAGCGTAAATGGTTACTTGAAAAACATATTATTACTGATTGTGATATCGGAGTTATACGTGATATGATTTTTTTTATATTAAGATGAAAAACTGTTCTATAATATTTTTTCCGTTATAATACAGTACTTAGATGTATAGCGTGTGTGTTTGTCCAGGTAAAAGTGACCCAGAAGCCGCCAAACAGTACCGAAGAGAAATTCATCAGAACGCTCACGAAAGGAGATTTCTTTGGCGAGAAAGCTTTGCAAGGGTGAGTTTGGATATGATTTTTTATATATTTTTTATCACAAAAGCTCAAAAATGAAAACTTAACATTTATTTTAAGGTTAATATTATATTAATATATTTCTATGCAAATTGTATTTCAATTCATAATTTTTGTCCCAATTTCCTTTGTCACCGTAGTCTCCGAGTCTTATTTTTGTGTGTCTGTCTACTACGTAAGGAAGAATGACGTCATATCATTTTATTACTATCTTGATCTTTATTTACTGCACTATCTATTTACAGCATCCAGTCATAAAACATGTTTGTATTTCTACAACTACATATAACAATCACTAGCCATAAACTATTGTCTATTATCAAAACACTACTGAATCTAAACATTTGATAACATTCTACAATTAACATTTCAGAGATGACCTCCGAACAGCAAACATCATCTGTGATTCGCCAGATGGCTGCACATGTCTCGTGATTGACCGGGAAACCTTCAACCAGCTGATATCCACTTTGGACGAGATCCGCACCAAGTACAAGGATGAAGGCGATAGTAGGCAAAGGTAAGAAGAGACAATTCATTTATGAAACTATGTACGTAGTCATTAATTCAGAGAAATGATCAGATTTAATTTTTACATTTATATCAACATTTTTATGAATCTGGAATATTTTAAGTTTTCTTTGAATAATGACTGTTATGTCAAAAATATACATACGAACATCACAATAAGGTGACTCATCAAAAAAGACAATGACGGGTTAAAATCCATAAGGATAAAATGTCAAAGAGATGACAATGCAAAAACTATTGCAAATGATGAAAATAATAAAGACTGCGTTACAGTAACCAGTAAATATAGCTATTTATCACATAAAGTAAACATTCAATATTGTTCCGACGATGTTTATTTGTTCTCGCAAAATATGTTGAATACCACATCATCTAGATACCAAATATTTTAATTAGAAATCACCATATCATGAATAATTCAGTCATGATAAACTTTCATTATATTATATGGCATTCTAGAATATTCTATCATCTGTAAAATAAAGAACAAGTTATCTTATTGAACAGTGAAAATGAATGAACACAATGGATGCCAAAAACAATATGCTTTTAATATAACTGCCATTGTTAAAGCTATAATCTCTGTTCTCCTTGAACAATGGTCAATTTCTCTAGTACTTGGTAATTAGCGAAATGTTTCGATTTCCCATATTATTTCATAAATCCGTTTTTTTTCTTTTATTCGCTACCAACTACGAGGATTATGGTGAGTGTCGATAAATTCTATGAATGTACTCCCTCACTTTCTTGAGAAATCAGCCGTCAATGTCGAATAGTATAATAGTTGTAAGTGGTTATTAACTTTCCTTTTTGGAACAGAAATTATAAATTGACAAGACTTGTTGGTTCATAAAAAAACTGGTTCTCGCGTTTTTTCTCGCTCACTGCGAAAACAATAAGTGCAATGTGACTAGACAATTGGATAGGTTTATTAATGAAGCCATTAGGAAAAACTATTTTTATAGAACAATAATTAGTACTATAAGTTGTTGCAGATTGATCTGTGTCTTATATATAAAAATCTGTTTTCGGTAGAATAAAAATCGCCTTATAAAGGTTCGAACACACATAGGAAACCACGTCACAGGGTTTGTGATCTTGCTACTTTTTAATTCAATTTTCTCTGTAAGTTTGGTAGAAGTGAGTTAAAACAGTGCAATATATTTTCTTTGCCGGATCAACTAGTTATTTACCTTATTGTAAATATATTTATACATTAGTTTTACTACCACGGTTGCGTAAATATACCCTCTTCTCCGGGTTTGAATCCTGGTCGTGTTAAGATGTAAAATGAATTTATATCCACACAAGTCTCGTTAACTTATTTTGGAGGTTTAACTCAAAATTTTTGATTAAAGTTCTTTGTAACATATTTATTTAATTATGCAAATAATAAAAGATTTCGTCAAAGATTTACATTTGATTTAGGTATCTCAACACTATTAAACTGTAATTTTCAGATTAAACGAAGAGTTTGCGAATCTCCGTCTATCAGATCTTCGCATCATAGCCACGCTTGGTATCGGCGGCTTCGGCAGAGTGGAGTTGGTACAAATCCAAGGAGACACCAGTCGCTCCTTCGCCCTGAAGCAGATGAAGAAAGCCCAGATCGTTGAGACTAGGCAGCAGCAACACATAATGTCTGAGAAAGAGATTATGTCGGAAATGAACTGCGAATTCATTGTGAAGTTGTACAAGACGTTCAAAGATAGGAAATACTTGTATATGCTGATGGAAACTTGCCTTGGAGGAGAGTTATGGACTATTTTGAGAGACAAAGGTGACTTATAGTTAATTAATCGAATAATTTTTTGTGCGATCAAGTTTTTGTGGTCCGAGTTGAATTATCAAATTAACACAGAAGCAGATTAGATAATTGAATTAAAAACGAGAAAGATTGGGATGGGTTCCCTCACAAACTCACAAAAATTCAAGCTTAATCTATTGTTTTAAACATTTCAGGACAATTCGACGATGCCACAACAAGATTCTACACAGCATGTGTTGTAGAAGCTTTCCATTATTTACATTCTAGAAATATTATTTACAGGTAATAATAGCATATTTGACTATTTAAAAATTTCATTACGAAAATAGATTTTACGAAGAACTACATTTTTTAGTAATTCTTGGAACTTGCCTGACGCAATTTGAATGATCTTAGTATGATTTAGGTTAAATATTTCATTTTTTTAAATGATCTTGAATACATCTATAATATCTAAATTATTGATTATTTTGTACAATTGTAATGGTAATTTATTAGTCAACATCCCAACTGTACCTACGAAATCTATAAGTTTGTTTATTTTTTTAACAGATAATATATTTTAAATTACAGGGATCTCAAGCCAGAGAATTTACTATTAGATTCGAAGGGTTACGTGAAGTTGGTGGACTTTGGTTTCTCTAAGAAGTTACAGGCTAGCCGTAAGACCTGGACATTCTGCGGCACCCCGGAGTACGTTGCTCCCGAGGTCATCATGAACAGAGGTCATGATATCAGCGCTGACTATTGGTCCTTAGGTAAATATCATTTTCTAAATCAGTATCAAAGGAACAACATTTCTTTGGTTATCCGCTATCGAGGTTTATTTTATTTACGTAATATGTAGTCACAGTTACTTTAACGTAAACTTAAAAACGTAATTGTGGGCTATGTCATAGTTATACAGCTGTCGCGGTAGCCGATTGCCGCGATTACCTTAGAAACTCCAAGTCTGATAGTATAGACGTCGATGGACATAGAGTGTGCTCCGTTTTTTCATTTACGGCTAGATTAAGTTTGACATTAATCCCGCTTAATGGGAGACAGCAATAAATGAATATGTAGTTAGGTTCACGAACAAGGAATGTTCTCTTGGCTTGCTCTTTTGCAGCGGCGGCCCAATTATTTAAATGAGAGATTCTTTATGGAATAAAATTAAACACAAAATCATACCTAACCTTAACCTATGTTCTCAGCTGCACTTAGTTTAACTCGTCTAGAACAAGTTGTATTCGCACTTCACCTATTAGCCGTAACATATACATTTTAACGTACAAAATTTCAGGTGTACTCATGTTCGAGCTGCTGACTGGGTCGCCACCGTTCACGGGCGCGGATCCCATGAAGATCTACAACAAAATCCTGAAGGGAATCGACGCAGTCGAGTTTCCGCGCTGCATCTCGCGAAACGCCGCCAACCTCGTTCGCAAGTTGTGCCGCGACAACCCGGCCGAGCGCCTTGGCTACCAACGCGGCGGCATCTCTGAGATACAGAAGCACAAGTCAGTTCTCGTCATCTCTGTTGATATATATTTGGCAGTATCATATATTGTATCATAATTAGGATTATGCAGTTCTATATTTATTAATAGAAGCGACATTGTATCGTATTATTCAGTGATGTCGGTACTAAACTCGTGCGCAAGCTGTACCGCGATAAACCGGCCAAACGCCTCGGCTGCCAACGTGGCGGCATCTCTGGTATATAGAAGCTATATAGAAGCACAAGCCAGTTCTTATCACGTCCGTTGTTATTGAATGAGATCATAACATTTAGAGAATTTTTGAGTGCCTGGCCTTACAGGCTTGTTCTAAATAAATATGCAAGACTAAAAAAACAGACTTCTAAAGTAATCTTATAATATAGAAATCCAAAAAAAAGTGACCGGAAACTATTATCTAAAAATGTATTTATAGAATTACTAAAACACGACCTACCTAGCAAAAAAAGATAAAATTAATTATAATTGGTGACATAATCGCGTATAATAAACATACTAAAAAGTACAGTCGAATTGAGAACCTACTACTTATTTTTAAGACTGTAACTACAAATTAATATATTTTTTATTCCAGATGGTTTGACGGCTTCAACTGGGAGGGATTAGCACAACGCACTCTGGACCCTCCCATCACGCCAACAGTGAGGTCCGCCATCGACACACACAACTTTGATCAGTACCCGCCCGATGCAGACGAGCCCCCGCCTGACGACCTGTCCGGCTGGGACGCAACTTTCTAAATTCGAATTTGAATATGGAACTATCTATGATACGACGAGCGAAAAGCTTTTTTTCTAAATTCATAATTAATGTTTGAATATGGAACATTTTATGACCTGTCTACTTTGGTTGGGGCGTCCTAAATTCAAAATATCATTTGGTATTGAACATTCTGCGTCTTGTAGATCAGTGGGTTGTTCTAAATTCAAAACATCAATTAGCAAAACAAAATTGCGTGTAAAATATTTTGTAACTAGTCGGTAAGAACGTTTCAAATTTAAAAATAGTTGTTGAAATACATTCTACGTTTCTGTCCGCTAGGTATGCGACTATTTGGATAACAATATTCAAGTATTTGCTTATCTTGAATTTATATTATACTGATACATATACTGGGGGTTTGATTATAAAATCTCTTTTAGTTTCGGGGCTTACATGTCGCTGGTTGTCTTTGCAATAAATCTCCAATTATGCCTACATATGTAGAGCAAACTAATTTGCCAACACTAAAAAGATCATCCATTTTGTTAAGCGTGGCCTTCGAGCTTCGCGACTCTTAGCGCTGTCAATCCCGTGGGGAATGACGACTAATACATGTATCCTGTATCAAAAAAAGAGATTTGAACGGACTATAACTGATTCTAAAATAGTGTATAAAAAGTACCAAGAGCTACTTTTAATTATAGTTTTGGGGACTTCATCTCCGCAATACCTGACTTATTTTTTAAAATCAGACTTCTGCTATAATTATAGATCATTTTGATTCTGTGCCTGTCATTTTGTATGTTTACTTTCCTCAAGCAACAAAGTAAATTAAATTTATAACATAAAAATATTAAATAACCAAATGAGGAAGAAATACATTGTAAGAATGTATCATTATAATTTACACGATAAAATGAAAGACGTTATAAAAATGCCTACTAAAGTTAACTATTCGAATATAACGCTTGCGGCATTTGTATTAAAGTAGTATATAATTGTGTAATATAAATTGTTTTAGTAATTAACAGAGCAGATCTTAATACCATACCTATTTATTATAATGGCTTGCCAATTATGTAATTTTCATGTTATTGACGTAACAATCATGTTAGTTTAAGGCTAATAATAATTAAATGATACTTTGGTGTTCAGTAGAGATAAAATCATCGAAAATTATGTAATCAAATAGTCAGATTTTATAATTTTTACCAAGAAATTAAACATTTCGAATCTTATACACATGCAGAAATAGATTACAAATTCATTGGTTTTTGATAACATAATAGTATTAACCCATAATGGCATTCTCTTGCAATGATTTATTTAAATTTCGAAGTAATTTTAATCAAATTATAGTAAAAAACTTATATCAAAGGAACAAATGCAATGTCTATTTAAAATAATGATAGATTTACAGGAAAAATACTTATATTTTAGTTGTCATTTACATTGTAGGCGCATATTAGTTAAATCAGAATGGTAGCCAAATACCCACGTTACCAATTTATTTTAAATACACCTAATTCAATTTTCCCCCCAAATCTTTAACAATTGTAAAAATAGTTAGGTTGTTCACAAATTCAATTTATTATGCATTTGGATGCTCAAATCGATTGAGTTAAAAAATACTGATAAATTATTTTATTCCTTCTACTCTTATTTCCCTATAATCTTATTCCCTCTTTTTATTTTCTAACAAATATATTTTAGTCATGTGCAAAATTTGTAATGGTTCTAAACGGTAACTATTTTAACATGACATAAGTTAAGAGTCAAATTTAAATATTTCGGTACATGTAATTCATTGTAAATATTATTTTAGCAAAATATTTTTTAATTAACATAAGAAGACTTGTATGAATTATTTGTAATGATGGCAAAATGTGGAAAGGAGTGTATGTAATTATAAAAATAGCTCTAAATATAGGGACAGTTATTTTGTAACCATACTCTTAATGAATGATTTATTTTATTAAAAAAATGTAAAAATACATTATTTCAATTGCATACTTAACTGCCGTTTTTTTTTGATCCTTGGTCCTTTCTATTGATTCCAAAAATGTGTAGAAATTTTGAGAGTATTTGAGCCGCAAAGACATTAGAATTATCCTTATTTTCATATTTAAATCAGAAATAATTTCTTACATATATTGTTTATTTATTTGGGACACTTTACGCGTTAGACAAAATTATCATATCAGTATTTTTCTCATACTATGTGAAAGTATTTTGTACAATTGCGATGCGGCTTATTATCAACAATATATTATAGTCTCTAATATAGCACTTTTTTTTTACTGTGATAGATTTTAGGGTTTATTGTGGGCCGATCCCGGCGGCACTGCAATGCCGGGCCGACCCGTGACGGGAGTGGAGCGAGCCCCTAACATCCCGTCGGTTTACAAAAATCAGTTTAATATACTGGTCCCCCAGTGGGGGAACTTTCAGATATTAAGCTGAAAAGAACAGATACTACACTTTGATCTTAGCCAAAAGGCCGAGAAGCGATAACTAGAAAAAGATTCTACCGAACACCCCATGAAACGTGAAAAAATTAGGATAGCGAGTTTCCGTTTCTATGTAAACATATTAGCGCCATCTGTCGGTACATTACTTTTTAAAATAATGACGTGTGGTGTTATTTTTTTTTTAATTTGGAATTCATCTTTAATGACATTATTTTTTACAGATATAAATTATTTAAACAAAATACTGTATAATTATTGTGCGCAATCATAAATATCCCATTGGGTATGGAAAAACGTGAGTAGTGATAATGACATTCTATGTTATTGCAGCATCATTATGAATTCTGCTGTATGGCACGAGATTGATACGGACTTGTGCCGCAAGATGGCGGTTATTAAATTTTATTACATATCAGTTTACCCCAACCAATTCTCCATGTGTTAAACTTTGTATTGAATATGTTTTTAATTTTTCTGTTTAATTACAGTTTGAACTAGACAAGACTTTAAATTTAATAAGAGTGTATAAAAAATCAGCATCTGTTCTAAACGTTTAAGAAAAGTTCCCATATCAATATTGTGAAGGTAAGTTGTTTAATTAATTTAAAAATATAAAGTAAATTACGGGTAACAGTTATAAATATATCATGACAGGTATAAGATTTGATCGATTATTCGTTTGATAAGCGTCGTGCGTAATTATGTATTAAGTAACGTATTACTTGCATTTACAGTCACCAATATTGTCACATCTCTTTTTATCAAAGGTCATCATCAAATTACTCATGTCTAACTAAATACCGTGTAAGCACCCTCACTGAATATTTCCATTAAACTTAATAAAGGTTATGATGTCGGAAACCAGGAATGCGACATCCCAGTCCGGAATTCCGTCGGGCCGGGGCCGTATCGTAGTTGTCCTGCAACCGCGTCCGACTGCACTTTCTCAATAGTTTACCGCGCTCCACGTTACATTAACTGATATAGTAACTTAGTTTCAGCAAATGGAAATATTCACATTAAATATGGGTCGTATTTTGAGCACGCTTCGTCACATTTTGTTAGAGAAATTTCTTACCGTCTTATTTAAAAAAAAAACTACGGTTTATCTGCATTTCGACTGCAATTTTCTATGTGGTTTTCGCGCTCTATGTAATATGTTTTGTAATGAGTATACCCATAATAAGTTTTAGAAACATTTTCCTATTCTCTGTGGCTATGAATCAGGGCGAAGCAACGCAGTGTACAATGTACTTCCTAATAATTGTTATAGAAATGTCGAAGATGCAGTGTCTTCTCCGGTTAGCTTGTTATCATTCGAGCGTAATCCCAGATGCATCCTTATAAATGAGCGTCATAGCCAAGGGTAAACCAGAACCTAAGAAATAAGTTTATACAATCAGCATGAATGGGCCGGCTCGTCCGGGGAAGTACCATGCTCCCACAGAAGACCGACGCCTGAATGGCGGCTATCAGCCGCCATGCTCCGCCCGTTGAGTGGGAGAGCCGGAGGCCCAACTTCCCCGTCCTCCTTTGGGGATGGCTTTTTAAAGGCCGGCAACTCTTCTGTTATCCCGCGGATGTTACAGGTGTCTATGGGCGGCGGTGATCACTTAACATCACGTGACGCGCCTGCTGCGTTAAGCTTCTTTCATAAAAAGAAATATATTTTTTTAAATTAAAATAAATGAAGTGAGATGGGAAGGATTCGCTTAATAGTAGGAAAATAAAATAATAATTAAACTAACCTGAGTTACGTACGATCTCTCCTTCAGGAGCATAGAGTACCCGTGGTCTACTTTTGCTCCGAGCCCGTCTCCCGCGCAAGTCCTCTGACGGCGGAGGAGCCGCCACGATGCCTCTCGACCTTGACCTAATGAGGTACCTCATCCACTTAGGAATCTTATCGGGTTGATTAACGGTAAACATATGTATAAATATATACATATGTGATCATTTTCTCATAAGGGTTCTACATTCTTCCACTTACTACGATACTGACATACTTAAATGAAAATAATCTTTTTCTGATTGGCCTGGGTCTTTGGTGTTTATTTACAAGAACTAGTAATAGGAAATAATGTTTTTTTTATTCGATAGGGCATTATTGCTGCAATAAAGATTATTTATTTTGTTTCACAGCTCTCATTACAGTATATATAAATATAATTCATATATAAATATAATTACTGTAGTTTGATTTGCAGTTTTAATTATTACTAGCTAATTCCTGCGACTTCGTCCGCGTAGATTACTTTGTACTACTACAATAAATTATATCCCACGGGAACCGTGGACAGACAGAGAGACAGACAGACAAAAATTCTGAAAACAATGGTTTTGGCTTCTATAGGCCCTATAAAGAGTCCCTGTATATTTTTTTCTTAAATATCTCCCATATACAGACAAAGCTCAGTTACAATTTTATTATATGTATATATAGGTGTTAACTCTAGAACTCGTTTGTTTTTTGAATGAATAAGTGAAATGAAATAAAAAAAATGCTATCGCATTTAAAAAAGCGCTGTCTTAGATTAGCATAGCTATAGAATAAAGTAAGTACCGTCTGATAGGGGACTCGACAGGTAAGGGCGCGCTGACCCCTGGGCTGAGGGCCGGTGCCACGATCAGCGACCCTAGATAAAACGTGTCCACGTCTGCGAATTCGTTCCGCAGTTGTGAAAAACTTCGTACCTATGGACAAATATGTTTTTGTAAGAAGTCTGCCAAATATAAATAGTCATCTATAGGGTCAAAGAAAATAAGATTCAGAAAGTACATCACTTAGGGATACAGTTCGCATTGCGCGGAGATTTTTCTGGCTATTTAAAGCCTGAAAAGCTTGCCTTTAATAGGAATCCAACGAGTAGCAAAATCAAAGAAACATTGGAGATTTCAAAAAATATTGTTAATAGTTATAATTTAAAAAAAGTAAAAATGGGTTGATTTTACAAAAGGACTAAGATTTGGATAGACATGGAGGTAGACAATGACCGGCAGTGGGACGAAAGAGTTAATAATAATAAAAATGTTGTTTTGCAAAACATAAATTGAGAGATTTTGCACTCACCACACATATAAAAAAAAAACATAATGAGTCAAATTATCAAAGATTTGCCGCGTCTTGCTGCTGAAATTTCCATAATTTATCAAAGTTTAATGAGCAAACATACTCGTCGTCCTATCACCGATTTGTCTGTCTGTTTACTAACCTCTTGTCCGGTAATTGTGTACATCCTTTTAGCACCGCTCATCTTGAGGACTTGACCCAAGTCTTCCAGCACCTCTTCAAAGGGTTGTGTTGTACGGAGATTCAACAAAACTCGACACTGTTAATAAAATTCTTATTCATTATTTTATGATACTTTTCATGATAAATTATCTTGAATACTATTGTTTTTGTGAAGGCTCAAACATGCAGCTGCATAATTATTTTTTCTTGTTCCGTCAGACCATGGCGTAACAAGTTAATATTTTGTGTCATTTATAAAACTGGCATTGCAAAGCGAGAACATCACTCAAAAATATAATATATTTATCTTACTTTCCTCACGAAATTATGTAATTTTTAATTCATACAAAATGTTACATTCTAACCAGAACCATTAAAAGACATTAAGTACTATTATTCGTAGACATACTTACAATAATATAATGTTACAAAAAGAAAACTTTATTGCGAAAAATAAGTCAGTATGCCAACCGTGGCTTCTTCGAAAAATAGACAGTTACGTGAATATTTGCTCGGCCTCAAATAAATCGCCATCGAAACCTTCCTTCAGCGTTTACTTCCAAGGCTTTGCACTAAAACCTTTCACCATGAAGTGATTCAGGCTTGAATAACAGTCATTTCATAAGCGAGGGTTACATGTAATGACCACCTTCATAAATGATATGACTGGGAATGACCTCATTACAAAAAGTAACATTCAACTTGATTATTTTTTACTAACTACCTACTTTAATAAAAAAGAGGTGTTCCTTCTGACGAAGATTGTAAATTTTTGGAGTATAGCTGTATTCTGATGGTAGTAACTCAATTTAGTAGTCATAAAGTAAGATAATTTTTTATCAACAATCACTATTCACAAAAAAAATAGGTTCTCAATAAGTACATAAACATTCGCGTAAGACTAAAAGACCTTTAGTTTTTGTCTGTGTCTGAATCCATTTCACTAGTTTTCGAGTATTACGACGCTTAGCTCTGAAAGACGTGATACCGTGTGCGTAGTTTTTGTTTAGATTCTATACGATCCAATGGCAATTAAAAACGACGTTAAAGTATTCATACATTAATGTTGGTTATTTCATAGTATGGAATTACAAAACACATTTACGACCCGATTGCTGAGAAAAACTCGCCACGGGTTTAACAGCGTCGCGTAACCTACTTGCATTTATAATGTAACTATTCCACTGTTCATACTGCTATTACTTACAATTTTGCAATAAACAGTACACTTTTTTAATACCTTATGGGTTAAACTGCGACACGTGGAAAATATGGTTCAAATTGCTACTGACTTCATACAATTTTCCGCTGCAATAGTTATTTGTTTATTATTTTCTCTTTCTATAAAAAATATGGCCGAAATAAATAAAACAAACTAATTTCTCGGTAGCATTTAGACCTAAAGCCTTTCGATTTCAGGTGTCACGCTACAAGCAGACGTTTTAACCACCCAATCAATAATCCCAATTATATATAGTTTACAGTGATTTTGTACACTTAAAGTTTTAAGATAGAAATGGCTGCTTGATTATTGTTTTTAAGTCTTTGAAGTCGTAGCATGTCTACAAAGTCGTAGACCGCTACAGTATCGTAGACAAGCTACGACCTACGACCTATTCATACGTATTTTATATTATTAGTTGTACGCGGATTTATTTATTTTTCCTTGCTACATTTCCACACGTACGATGAATAATTAAGCATTTGCCAAGTTTATATTGTCGCATTTACACAGATAAGATTTACGTCTTTATCCTTTACAAGGTAGACAGAGCCAAGAATCATGGAAAGGTGCGCTTAGCTACATGTTGGGTTGATTGATGGAATGGAAATTCAGGTATAGGGAAGAGCAACTATCCAACAAACTGTACGAGTCTATGAAAAAAATCCAAGGTGTAGGTGATGTTTTTATTAATTACTTTTGCAATCTGCGCTGGAAGGGAAGCACCTTCAAGGTTTTTCTTTCGTTCTCAGACCAGCATGGAAATAGATTTTTTTTTTTAATTTTAGGTTTTTTTTAATGTCAGAGGGAGGCAAACGAGCAGGCGGGTCACGAGATGTTAAGTGATTACCGCCGCCCATAGACAACTGCAACACCCGCGGAGTTACAGAAGCGTTGCCGGCCAGTAAAGTAGTGGCACCATACCACTACTAGTAGTGGCTCCATACCACTACTAGTAGTGGCTCCATACCACTTAAAAATTATTTGTTTATTTTCAATCTCGCCTGATAGGAAGCAGCGATGAAGACTAAGGTGGAGCACGCAAACTCCGCCTATTCACTCTTGTCTTGAAAATCAATTTTCATATTGTTGGATTACCAGCAACTACATACGGCCCTAACCTGTATAGAGTGGTCCATATTGTTAATGATCCTGATGACGCGTCCGCTGGCTGGCTTGCCGCCCCCTGGCGGAGGAGCATCGGACTCTGCCACCGATTGCTTCCGGGTGCCGGTTCGCGACCAGCCCCCCGTAGTGGCTGCAGTACCTCCGTACCACATGCCGTTCTTTTTGCCGTAACTTGCCGCCTGTTAATTATTTAATACATCGATATAAAAAGAAAAATTAACACACGAATACTCAATACTGTTTTGCTCCTTAAAACATATGAACATATGCAGACTGTGATGCAGACCATCTACAATACCATTTAGAATTACAAAACAAGATACAGTTCTACTCGTATGGGGCCACATTATTAAGAACCCTGTTGGACACTGCAAAGCAGAGAGGAGGCATTTCGTCATATTTATTGAAAATGTATACTTATCTCAGATTAATACCCATTTTTATTATTCGTTATAAAGTTTGGGGAGAGAATAAAAAAGAACTGAGTTAATAAAATATAAAGAAGATTCCTACCGAGGTACATAGTTTTTCAGCTAACCCTAATCTTAGTACAAATTTGATTCCGAAAGATTTATGAAACGAAACACCCTTGCCTCACCGTATTAAACCGAGGTTACTTTTCAATGTTTGAACAAACCAGTTGGAAATTGCCCAATATTCTGATTCTTACATACGCTATTCATACGTACACGTAGGCTACCGTGCCCCTGACACAAATTTGCCAGTTTGACGAATGTGAAACGAAACCTTGCTATGAAAAGAATTGTAAATTATGACTAGAATGTGCATTTTATGATAGTGGTTGTGATTACAATGATGAAAAAAATGCTGATCAAATAAATATATAAGGACAAATCACACAAATCAAATTGATTTAGCCCCAAACTAGTTCGTGACTTGTATTATGGGATAAACATCTAAAGACCCAGGACAATCCTCCTGAGTATCGGTCAAGTACGTTAACCATTATACCATGAAGGTCGTCAAAATTTCTGAAATAGGGGTGTAAGGTTTGCTAAAAACTATTTGAAAATTAAATGTCTGCAAAATATAGTCATTACCAATGGTCATTATGTTAATTTAGCATACTTAAAGTATTTTTTAAATTACAAAATACAGTATTTAAAATATTTATTTACACAATTAACAACTTTTATTTTTAAAATCCAATAAAATAATATTATCGTTCGTAGAAATAGACCATTATTCAATTCCAAAAAATTTTCAAAAAAAAAAAAAACGTTATCTTATTATCGCCATTGGCCACTGCAAACGTAACTTTAAACCAAAAAATTAACTTATATATATTGTCATCCTCAATAATGGCAACATTTGGAATTAGCATCGTTCTTCCCCCACTACTGAAATTGGCACAAAAAGTAGGTGGCAAGAGTGAGTCGTAGTGTTCAGTTGCATTTCAATATTCTGGCTAAGCGGTCGATTCAATAATTCAGTTGCTTTCTTACAATCTAAATGGTGACGTTCCAAGCTACAATATTCTATAAATTCAGTGAAACAGCGAAACGGAATAACAAATTGCCAATCAAGAAATATTTTCATATGATTTCACTTTGAAAAACGTGAAGCCAAATGCCGTTATATGTAAATCATTTCGAAGTGTTACACGCTAGCTTTGAGTGGACTATATATTTCTTTACACGATTTCTTTACTATTAGCGTTCTGAATTTATTTTTTGTACTCAGTACTCAAAAATATTGGAAAAATTATTTAGACTTTTTTCTATTTTTACGCAGTACGGAAGTAGAGGGCATATAATTGGTTTTGGTATTGTAAGTTTTTACATTGCATTACGACACCAAATTCTTCGTCTTGATTGTATGTATTAATAATTAGAGTTCTGCAGTCCTGCAGATTTACAAGTTATTAAGATCTTATCAAATTTGCATTGGTTATTTTTTCGTAGCTGTTATCTGTATCAATATGATTTTAGAATAGAAAATTATAATTTATTTAAATAAAATTACACTGAAATGAAAAGAAATTAAACTTTAAAATTCTTGGTAAATTTATTACTGATTTAGTTACAAAAAGATATAATTTATATTGAAAGTTAGTATTATATATAATAAAAATGGTAAAAGTACAAATAATATGAATTAGTGTTGATTTTGAGAATGTCAATTTAAAAAATATATATGTAATTACTTTAAATATATATTATTATGACAAATAATTAAATCAGTTTAACTGTAATAATGAATCATAACCAAATTATTCACTATCATTCTATTTAAAAATAAATATAAACTTACCATGACAGTAACGTCGAATCCGTCCGCACTTTTACAAAAATACCTGATCCTTATTCGCGATATTTTGGCAAATGCCAACGACAGGTTCGCCCGAGACCTGGCCAACCACTGGCGGGTAAACAAAACTATGCCAAATTATTCTGAGTCCTTGAAAACGTACTGACCACCGCTCAAGGTCGTCTTATCGTGCGTATAACAATCGTCCAGTCTGATTGACCTTGGGATAGTACAGTCAACTATAAGCTTAGCTACAGACAAAGAGCTCTTTGGTATGGTGACAAAGGCGAATTTCCAACGAATAATGGTAGGTTGATATGTATGCAACCGTATATAAGTTAGAATATTTGTGCTAATTTAATGGATGGCCGTATTTTGGCTAGATACAAGTTTCGTGGAATACCACTTATATGCACTAAGTTATTTTTTTTTAAATGTATGAATACATAGCTTGTCACTAGAAAAATACTGGCTGATGATATCATATTTAAAAGCTCAAAAGAATGTGTAGATGAGTTAGTTTTTCACGTCAATACACAATTTTTATTTCATATAATGATATTTATATATATAAATATACGTGTCAGATTTATTTTTTATTTTATTTTATTTTGATAAAACTTGAATTCTTAAATAGGATAATTCTTAAGATTTTACTTCAAACTTTAATAGTACTTGAGATAAAGTGTATTTCTAGAAATGGATTCCATAGCGGTGGCAATAAAGAACTATTCTTAAATGGTGACGTTAATGACCACCCATTTGCATACTATTGTTTCCTGTACACAAAAAGGGCTGGAGATGCTTCTAAGCCTTATTAAAAAACTCTTCTCACAGTCACTTTCCACTGTATATTACTATTATGTGTGTGCAATAAATAATGAATACATAATGAAATATATTTATAAATAAATATTTTTATAAATAAATATAAAAAAGTAATCTATTATTATTAAAATGATTTATATGTAAACATAAGTACATTTTTTGACCAACAGTTTGTCAACTGTTATGAACTGTTACTACACGTGCCAGTCGCCATTTTAGATTTGTTTCTTCAATTGTACAGCTAAAACTATATTATGTTTATGTACTACACCAAGCGAGGTCACCTCTCAAATCGTAGAACGGGCACACGACACTGCGGTGTTTGAAATTAACACGCTGAAAATGTTTGGTAATTTTGTCGTTGCCTGTGCTCACCTCACAAAGCGGAAACGGAAATGCCCTCTATTTTGATAATTTTTACTTCTTTTCAATTTATTTTTAATATTAAATAAGCTGACTTTAAAATAAAATAATTAAAATTTACATTTTCACGTATAAATAGAAAAGCCATATTGAAACGCCATCGTCATATCTTTGAAAAAGACTTTGTATGAGATTATGATTAAATTTTTATTTATAAATCTTATTATATTTTTATTAAGGTTAATAGGTCTTTTTAATTTTTAAAAAATTTATAAAGTAAACAAAGCGAGAATAAAAGAACTGTAAAAATATATACCAACAAGGAAATAATTACTGCCTCAATTACCTCATATTAATTTCCCTACAACAAAGTCTTTTTGTTGGCAATCAACGATTACTTGCTAACGAAGATTTTATTCAAATTTGTTGAACCGTAAAATATAATTTGCACCAAACACACGTGAATAATAAGGCCGCCATCAGCCACCATACATTTGCATCACATTACCCTGTCTCTACGCAAGAATCGTATTAAGTCAACACACGCAAAACATTTGAATAGACTAAGAAAACATTAACATGCAAAATAGTTTCAACACTTAAACAAAAATTTATAAAAAAAAAAAAAGATATGCTAATAAAATCATCAAGCTATAATTTAATACATTTACGGATTCTTTATTTGATGACTTGCCGAATTAAGTAATATCTGTCGTCGTATTCACAATTTAGATTAATTTATAAATCTTCTTTTGTCGATTCAGTTTTTTCCATGTTACCAGAGAATTTCCCCCATTTTCTCATATTCCTTGGAATCAAGCTAATAATAGCTAAATTAATATGCTATCTACAAAGTGCAACATATTCAACGTAGCATTTCGTAGACTGCTACAAAGTAGCACTCACCTGCAAATTTAATGATTATAATGTGCTTAAATTGTAATATACCTATCCTTACTAAAAGTAAATGTATAATTATGAATATAAGATTTTAAAAAAATTCGAAAGATGCAATGAAAAGATGAGAAGCATGAAGTAAGACGATTACCTTTCCCAAGATAAGCTCTTACAAACAAAACAAACAAAGGTAAAGTTACCAACTTTACCTCTTTATAATATTAGTATAAATTGTGTCTATGACGTAGTAAGTCTGACTCACAATAGGCTCTGGTGTGTAAGAAGGTAGTGAGATGACGACGAAGGCGCTGTCCTCGTCGCTGTCCAGCATGGACGTGTCAGCCGCCTGAAGCCAGCGGTAACGGCTCGGGCGCCACACCTTGCTTTCTGTATGTTACTACTTTTACAAATTACACTGTTCCAGTTTGATAAAGTTCAAATTATTTATTCTTGATATTTTAGCTGATGGTTTAAAGTCTTTAGTCTCACTTTATTTTTAATATTTTTTTACAACTGATCAGATTAATACCACGTTTTGAAGACAATTGAATTACTCCATGTTTTGTTCTGTAAATTTTTAATTATCTTGTCCATAGTAAGAAAGTAGAACGGAAAGTAAACTGGTCAAAATACTTATGTCTAAGTTAGCATTTTTCGATTCGGTTTAACTAAACTAAAATGGCTTTATATCGTTGTCAAATATACATAAAATATTTCTGCAATATTTGTCGTTAACTCAAGAAATGTTTGTTATTTCTGAACGAACTAAAATATAATCTTGAAAAAAAGAAATATTATTTTATTTCATAAATATGAAACAACCAATGCCTAAAGACGTAGTTTTTGTTTACCAAACTGCGTGATATTCCGAACACTTTAAAGTTTAGGAAGTAATGTTCAGTTTCGATTAACTTACTTGACTTAGAGCTGCACGACCGTTGTTAACAAGTTGCTTAAACCGAGTAATAATATGTTTTGAAACTAAATGTCACCAGCGTTCAGCGGCCAGTCAAGTTCAAGTACCGTCTGAATAAAACTGTAATCTTTTGTGCATTATGCACTGATTTGCATACGGCCGGGGTGACGTCTGTCCTGTCGCATTTGCATAGTTACTGCGCGCGATTGTCGCGGTATGTCCCGATGAAGCTTTTTTATGGCCAGTGGATCTTTATCTTTGTGTTTGAATGTTTAGCTCATTGGATTGAGTGATAAGGAATAGATTTGTTCGGTAAATTCTCATTATTTTTATGTAAAATTTTAAGTGATCGTTTTTAAAACACCCATTACTATTATAACACAAAATAATTCTACTAAATAATTAAATAGAAATATCTTACATTAAAATTTGCCTTTATACACATTTTTGAAGAACACTGCATTCATCTTTCCCTCTCAAGCTCTTGCTATTACGAATAAACGGGCGGAAATCCAAGATAGATTGGTAATTTTTTAAACTAATTGTATTTCTCTAGAGAACGAAAATGTATTTAAAAAAAGAAATATTTAATTTATAAAAAAACCTTAAGTAATCCTATCAAATTGCGTGTACAATCGCGCACAGTAATAATATAATTTCTTACCAAGTATTATATACCTTTAACGTACACTTCACAGTTAAATGCAAATGAATCAATGTACAAGTCAGTTGCTATATGTGAAAAATAAAATATATCGCGAGCGTTTACTTGCTGTTATAAAGTGGGTCATAGCTTACTTGTCGTCGCAGATCGAATCTCGGACACGCGTGGCCGTCACGATATATCGTAAATTGTATTTCGATTGCGATAAATCTTGTTAGGTAATCATATGACAAAGAATTATTTAAATACATGAAAAGTGAAAAAAATATTAATGGATTAGCGAGAGTCTGATTTGAGATGTCCATTGTAGTTTCTTTTTGGTCAATGATAATTTGCATATTTATGTCGTTTAAGATATTTACGTTTTGTTACGAAGTTTAGTATAAAGTTGTTTAAAGATATCTTGTGTTGTTTAGTTAAGCAAAAGTTGCATAACCATGCCTTTTACAAAATACGATTTTGAAATAACTATCCCGGTCAATGTGATCGATATCATGTAGTCATAATTAGATCCACTTGTGTTGTTGATTGTACTTAGAAATTCAACTTTTTGTAACTCATTTATTGCCATTTGTATTTAATAGCGTAATATTTTTAACGTAATATAACGCGCATATTTTAAACTAACTGTTATATTATTAAAAGTCATACGAGAATGTCCAAAATAATTAGGGTTCCTTTTTATTGGTTCGTATTATCTAAGTTCATATTTGCGCGCTTATTTTTTGCATATTCGGTTTAAGTTTAACTTACAGTAAAGTTAAAAGTGATTCTTAATAAAATTGATCAAATCATTAACTTTAAACACGAAGCGATTCACAAACTAACAGCAAAACAGCGTCACGACCAAACTTTTATGATTCGATTAGTTTCAATTCGCAATTAATACAGAAACGTCTTCATACTTCGACGGTATACATGGTACTAGACCAACCATTACAACAGCTGACTAACTTGCGTCACTAACATAACAAAAGACTTCAAACACGCCCGCGAATGAACTCAACAATTATGTTGTAACAGTCGATATAAAACTTTAAGTGTTCGCGATAAGGTTTCTCGTTTAGTTAGAGGTATCCGTTTACCTCGGTCGGGTATGGCAGACTATTCGAATTTTATACGGTGGCTCGTGTATTGAGGCAGGGGAAGGGGTGCCAAGGTCGGCGCAAGCATCCACGCAACCACGTCACAAATACCTCGATACACATCTGCACAATTAAGACTCTTTATGAATTTAGGAGAAATTATTACAAGTTATGCTCGAGCTGGTCACGAGTTGGACCCCTCACGCGAACTGATAAGGTATATTTGGGTACACGCATTCAAAAATACTGCCAATAAGGGCCAGGGCCTTGAGCCAGTTAACTGTAATTATTACATGAACTGGTAAGCACCGTTACGGAGCTTAATGAAATGGTGACAAGAAAGTGTGACACAATTCATGAGAAATAATTCGTGCCCTCGTTTCTTGTTGCGTAGTTTTTATTTGCAAGTTAAATCCTTATACTAATTGAAAATAAATTAGTCCAGTATGTTTCTGTGTAAAGGTCATATATACAATTAATTACAAAAAGAGTTGTGATTGTTCTTAAAATTGTTTACAATGTCGCATTATTTCTCTTAATTAATAATACCCGAACACACTAATGCCCCAGTTTCAAATTAATAATTTTGAGGACTGAATCTTATACTCGTATTTTTTTTCCTTCGATATATTAACCCACCAAAAATAAAAAATATAAGAAGGCCACTTATTATTTTGAATTGCTTACAAATGACGAAATTTACCCATATAATGCCATAAATATAAAGCTATGATATTAATCCCTAATTAACGTACTAAAAATCAGCGTGAGTGTGTTCGTTTGAACAGACCGTTAAAACTGACCTACCGGCCTATTTCGACAGTCGATATTTTCGACAGCCCGCGCCCAAACGCTCACGAACGGAAGAAAAGTGCAATTTATACATTTCCTGCAAACAAGACTGAGATACAGACGAGTAGAAAATTATAAAAATCTATACGAATATTATAAAGAGTAGTGTTATTACAAAAACTTTAAAC
>JADGIL010020942.1:2903-17173 GCA_020352625.1 Cactoblastis cactorum | reverse complement strand
GACAAACAGACAGACAGACAGACAAAAATTCTAAAAAAAATCGTTTTGGTATTGGAAACGGGTAAATACTACTATGCAATTTGAAAAATACAATTATTTTGAAATTACAGACAGACACTCCAATTTTATTTATTTGTGTGATTTATTTGTTTAAAGATTTATAACATCAAACCTTACAGCCGATAGAGTTTTAAATTATCTATTTGTCAATTTCTAAGTAGTGTTGATTTTTATAATGTAAAGCTTTGTACCTGTAGTGTAAGTGTAACCTGTAAGTTTAAATAGAAACATTGTTATTAATTTTAACAATTTTAGGTATAGCAGATGATGGACTATCAACTCAAACGAATATAGTTGTACCTACATATCTAGCTAACCTATAATACTTGACGTTAAGAGCCCTCTGCCGGCGATGCGTGCGAAGATCGATGCCTGCCGATCCGAACCAGCATGTCATATTGAGTTGAGTGCCACTCGACTCACCCTATAGCCTGCATTTAGATCTATTTGAATAAGAAAAAACAATATACATGGACCACTGTATTTAGATGTAAAAATGAAATCCTAGGCAGATATTTGCATTAGCTTTTCAAAGGCAGTTTTAAAGGGTTAAAGTTGAAAATGGCGGAATAATAAAGAAATTTATTGGATTATATAAGGATAGCGCGATATAACCACCTACGCAGGCAAAGCCACAAGAATTTAATTATATCGCGTATTTTACAGGTTTGGTATGAGCCTGCTGCATGCTTTTTTAAGCCTGCAGCATGAATGGGCTTCTCGTCCGGGGCAGTACCACACTCCCACAGAAGGCCGATGCCTGAATGGCGCCTATCAGCCGCCATGCTCAGTCCGGTGAGTGGGAGAACCGGAGGCCCATCTTCTCCGCCGTCCCCATTTGGATCGGGGGGTTTTTGAAGGCCGGCAACGCTTTTGTGACCCTTCGGGTGTTGCAGTTGTCTATAGATTGCGGTGATCACTTAACATCACGTCACCCGCCTGCTCGCTTACATAAAATAAAACGGAAGGCTAGAGAGATTATTAAAAAGGCATAAAAGGTTAACTGATACTAAAGATATAATAATATGTAATGTTAACAGTTGTAAAATGCAAGAGAAAAAGCTATCTTCAATTTGGTATCATATCTGCTGAGTACTCTGGCTCATAAAATTCCTGTTATTTATGATTCCACGTCACTTTAAAACCTTAAAACTTCGCATTCAATGCACTCTCCAATTACTTCAATGGCTGAGGGAGAATTTTCCGGTAAAAAAATAAAAAAGGACAAGCGCGAGTTGATTTTTATACCGACGTTCTGCCTATTGAAAAGTAACGTATTTTTTTAACTAACAGTCTCACAGGTTAGATCTCGGATATAACTTTATTTGGAAGACATTTTTACATTAAAATCTGTAAAAAGATATAAGTAGTGCAGTTACTAGAGACTTATTTCAATAAATTTGTAATTCTTAATGGCAATTTACATCATAAGCTTTGGTTGTCTTGTGTAATACCTTAAAATTGGTGATAGATAAAGCTAGCTACTACAAGCCAAAAAAGGTTTCGGTCTCTCAACGGAACTCTAAAAACAAAAAGGAGGGGTGGAGAAGGCGCGTGACGTCACGACCGTTGCAACTGAACCTAATAGGAAACGCGATCGTTGTCTTTAATCGAATCTGTGTGGACTAGGAGTACGTTCAGCCACGAAGAATGGACTACGTCCACTTTGTTTTTATATGGTTCTGTACCCAAAAATTAAAAATGGGACCCTATTTCTAAGACTGACAGACAAAAGTCTGTCGGTCACCAAGCTGTATCTCATGACCTGTGACAGTTTAAACAAAGATAATTGAATGTTTACAGATGATTTTTTTGTATGTCAGAGGGAGGCGAACGAGCAGACGGGTCACGAGATGTTAAGTGATCACCGCCGCCCATAGACAACTGCTGTTGCAGTTGTCTATGGGCTATAAAAAACCTCCGCCTCTCCATTTGGGGAGGTCGGAGAAGTTGGGCGGATGTATATAGATACTTTTTATCTATTGCAGCTATAACAATAACTAAAAACAGAAAAAAATAATTTTCAAGCGAGGGCACCCCACACAATTTTTTCCCCATTTATATTTTTGGTATACATAATTCTGCTGAATTGAAAACTGCAGATTTTCTAAGAAACAGTAGTCAAATAAGTAACTACATCATTCAGCTTATTAACTATTTATTTTATTATCGTTTCAAGACAGTAAGACTACTTAAATACAATGTAGAATTTATCAGACTTCCTAACTCCTTGTAAGCTTAGAGAGTTTTGGAGAAATGTTTTAGTACGATGTGAATTAAATCATTGATTCAGCTGTGTTTTGGAACCTTTTGTACCGCGTTTTATCCTTTCAATACCGAAATATAATTTAGGTACGACCTTGGTACTGTATAAATAATAAAATATATTTGATATCTCTGTAAAATTTTGTTTCTTACCGTATGAATTGGTATTTAATCATATTGTTTCTTAAAATGTGACAATCGTACATTATGAAAAGTACTTTTATATGGACTCTCTTTTCCTACGTCTCCTTAATTTTTTTATGATACTTTAATACTAATAGTTTATTATGACAGCCTTATTTTGTCTGACTAAATGGGTTTCATTGCTCATTTGTCTTCAGAAGTTCGCCACTGTTAAACTTGGCCATCAAAAATAATACAGCGGTAGAATGTGTGTGTGGTGTGTCTATACTCGTACTATTACATAATGTACGATGATAAGGATGTAGGCACATACCCAAAGTTTATTTCCTAATAAATTCCAAACCAATAAACAAAAGGAAACAAACCCTAACGTTAAAATAATAACGTGCATGTTTACAAAATAACATTTGCTTAAAAACAACGTCAACATTTACGGAATATATTTTCTAAAGCAAATATCTCGGTAGCGTTTGTTTACCCACCGTCAACTTAATCATTTTCACTTCCATAATCAAGTAATACCCACAAACTATTCCTGACAACCGCGCTCACTGTATACGGCTTAAGGAATTGGCGCAAGGAACAAGCTTTTTATCAATAAATAAATAAATACATATATAGGGACAAAATTAGTGTCTTTGCACGGCTATACTCACGTTAATTTTTAGTCGGTAACGCCGATGACCGTTTCGACCTATTCTATGACTAATTATGTCTTCTCGCGTGACTTTCAATGATATAATATAGGGACAAATCACACAAATTGGGTTAGCCCCAAACTAAGTTCGAGACTTGTATTATGGGATACTAACTCAACTATACTACATATTATAATAAATACATATATAAATAAACATCCAAGCCCCGGCCAATCTGAAAAAGGTCATTTTCCATCATGACCTGACCGGGGATCGAACCCGGTACCTCCTGAGTATCGGACAAATGCGTTAACTGTTACACCACGGAAGTCGAATAAGAGAGCGAGGCGACCTCTTTAGTGCCACATTCAGTACAGTATATACCCTGAGCATGAAAAATCCATAGCGGCGACCTCCATATTGTTATGGTTAACTTACCTGAAGGCTACTCAGGAGGTCCCGGGTTCGATCCCCGGTCAGGTCATGGTAGTCAAGATGGGCTAACTTGATTTGTGTGATTTGTGCCTACATGAAATATATTTTTTCAAAAGCATTTTATAATTTATGCCTGGCCCTATAAGTAAGACACCTACGTATCACAGACAGAATAAAAAATAACAAAAGGAGTGTAAATACCAGCCAAGTGCGAGTAGGACTCGGCAAAAATTATGATTGCTATGTGGGGATCCCAAAATTTTTAATTTGTTTTTTTGTTTGTTTTTATAGCGCCAACAAAACATAATATCTATAAAAATTTCAAGAGATAAAGCCTGGTAACAGATATATGGATGGGCAGCAGAGTCTTAGTAATTGATGTCGTTTAAACTTTCGGATACGGAACACTTAAATGAAAAAGAATAACACCAAAACGTCTATAACTTGTCCAAACAGTAATGAGATTTCTCGTCACAGCGACTGTTTGTCCCTATATTTGATACACCTGCTATAAACCTCTATAAAACTGTAATAACACTAATGGCATTCGCATGTCTTTATTTATATAGTATCTCGTAAAACCCCAGTAATTTATTAAGGTGCGTTGTTTTGTTTTAATTTTGAAGAATTATAATAAAAAGGTCATTGCTTTAAGGTGAAGCTTGAAAAACGATTCTGATCTCCTTAATTGCTGACATTAAAAAAATCTATTTACATTTCGGACTGGTAGTTTTTAAAATTCTAATCTTTAACAATATTTACTTAATTCTCTTAAAGTTAAGAATTTTAGTAGTTTATTTTTCTAAAAAAACTACAATTTCTATATAAAGACTGCATATGAGAGCTTTTTTTTGTCAGAGGGAGGCAAACAAGCAGGCGGGTCACGAGATGTGAAGTGATCACTGCCGCCCATAGCCAACTGCAACACCCGCGGGGTTACAGAAGCGTTGCCGGCCTATAAAAAAACTATGCCCTCCTCATTTGGAGAGGGCGGAGAGATTCTGTTTCAAGCGCTTTCTCTAGACTGACTTTTACAATCTGCACGGGAAGAGTAGCAGCTGGTATATTTTACATTTTTTTTCGTTTCAAGACCAGTATGGAAGTTAGTTAGCTATTAAAAGGCGTGCCTTCTTAAGTCTTTGTTGATCAACCCAAAAACTTGCAATGAAGTTATTTAATTATTACGTTATATGTATATTACGTTAAATATTACGTTACCACATAAGTTATTACTTGTGGTATGGAGTCACTACTTGTAGTGGTGTGGAGCCTGCAGCATGAATGATCCTGCTCGTCGGGGAAGTACCACACTCCCACAGAAGACCGACGCCTGAATGGCGGTTATCAGCCGCCATGGTCCATCCGGTGAGTGGGAGAGCCGGAGGCCCAACTTCTCCTTTTATAGGCCGGCAACGCTCTGTAACCCCGCGGGTCTATGGGCGGCGGTGATCACTTAATCCTCTCGTGACCCGCTTGCTCGAATGCCTCCCTCTGACAAAAACAAAAATGGCGTTCCTGCTGATCAACCCAAAAACTTGCAATGAAGTCCACATAAGTTCCTTTAACGTTCAATTTAAATATATTTATGTAGTATTTTAAAGTTTTCCGTTTACATAAAACATTTCTGCAACATCCCGTGAACTAAAAGAGAAATTAAGCGAAAATTAAAATATAAATCATAGAGAACTTTTGCAGTTAACAAGATTTTTGCCCGCTAACAACCTATGAATCTTCATTACGCTATAATAGAGAAGGAACGGACCCTCTTAGATATTTAGTTAAAATAAAACCAGGTAACATTAACTTCCCTCTTTATTATATTCTGTTGCTGTCTACAGCCCTTCAGGCTTGTAGGGACCAATACTGCTGAGTTTCTTTTGGCGTATTCTTATCAGTAGTGCTAATTCCGAAACGCTGGTAGTTTGTAGCTTTGCACTCACCAAATAAATAATATGATGATGATTCAAAAGTGCCTACATTTGGGAATATAAAACTTTTTGATTTTTAATTTTCCTATTAAGTAAAAATAATAATATCGTAATACGAGTAGATAATATCCTACATTGTTTGCAGATTATTTTCGAAACTTATTAATATAACTTTTACTAATATCACAAAAACGGAATTGTTGGCGCAGTGGTAATGCTTTCTGCAACAGAGGTCTCGGGGTCCGTTCATGATGGAAATTTGTATTTTTCTGATTGTTGTGGGTCTTGGATGGTTATCTATGTATATAGGTACATATATATTTATTAAAAAATATAGTATCATTGAGTTAGTATTCCATATTACAAGTGTGGAACTTATTGTGGGGCCAAAAATTCGTGTGATATATGTAGGTATATTTATATTTTAATGAGGTAAGGTTTATATCTTAAAGAATAAACACAAAAAGTTTTTTTTAATTATTCCTTCAATAGAAATCTACTTTATCCAGGAATGGATATCTTTTCTCAGAAATCTTCCCGATCTTTTTTTTTTAATTTGCAATTACTAGAACTAAAATTTAATTGTAGTATCCACACTTTAGTATTAACAAAATTAAAAATAACCAAGAAAATTCCACAAGGAACAAAAAAAGGTATTTCTTTAACGTTACAAAAATAGTACTTATATTAAAATAGTTTTACTGACAGTCGTTTTTTTATAAAGTATATAAATAAAAATCTCTTAGACACGGGATTAAAATAGAATCGACGAAATAAAGTCTAGAGCACACGATAAGCGTTCTAGTTACGTCTTTCACTTGTTTAATAAAACATTTTTCTATTTCATTCGAGACTTTAAAATTTTTCTTTAGAAACGATTTTATTTTTAGATTGTCTCGCAATTTTTGGGTTTTCCTACCCAAAAACGGATTCCTATTAGTAATATATTGATGCCAATATAATATAAATATTTAAGGTAGGTTAGGTTTATACAAACGCTAGATGGCGTTCGGTTCCCACAGCCTCCCGAAGCATGGACTCATCATTCTTTTTAGATAAATCAGTTGGTTCAAAATTGACATATCCTAAGCAAATTAGAAATGACTTCACAAAGTTTTCTTTCAGTGGGATTCGAACCTATGACCTCCCTATACACACGCCTTGAATGACTACGATATTAGACAATAGTCGGTAAAATAATTATTTACATACAAATATATTTATACAGATTTACGTTCTCATTAATGGAATTAATATTGTGTATAAAACGTATACAATCCTTTAATACATTATTGTTACAATTTATAGGATAATGTACCTTTACGCTTTACTATTGAAAATGAAGATTCATGCCTTTGCTCGGTTTTTACGACCTATCCTTTAGCGTAATTCATACTGATATTTATGGAAAATTGATGCTCCATAAACCTGGATCAATATGGTGAAGTTGGAAGTGACAAAGTATAGAAAACTCAGAATTATATATATATTTTTTTAACTTATCAGATATTTATTTATTCTCTATATGTAAATTATTCTTATAAGTTTAGTTGACAGTTTTTATTTCGAATTCTTTGAATTTTGTTAATTTTAAGTTACCTAATGTACTCGTATTTGCACCTTTTGAAACTTAATTTTGTTTTCTACCAAGAAGGACCTGGTATTTTTAAATACTCCTGTTTTTATATTGTTAAATGATCACTGTTGATCTTCCTTAAAATAAATAAACAAATAAATTGGTAACAAAATTCTGAGTCTGTAAAATTTTCAATTTTTTTTAAATGTAACAGTGTGCAAACAAGCAGGCGTGTCACGTGATGTTAAGTGATCACTACCGCCTATAGACAACTGCAACACCCGCGGGGACACAAGCGTTGCCGGTCTTTAAAAAGTTGAGCCTCCGGCTCTCCCACACACCGGACAAAGCATGGCGGCTGATAGCCGCCATTCAGCCGTTGGTTTTCTGTAGGAGTGTGGTACTTCCCCGGACGAGCCGGCCGTTCATGCTGCAGACTAAAACAAGCATGCAGCAGGCTCTTACCACTACGTGACACAATTTGACCTGTGCTCTCAATATTTTGTTTCAAAAGGTAGTCACCTCGCCCATTGTGCCTTGAATAGCATTATATAGGCGGCATTGACATGTAAATACCTTTGGGCTATTAAATTTGCATACTAATTAAAAACAGACCCCGGTACAGATTTCGGCTTCACCTGATTTTCGTCAAAAAACAACGATCCTTTTTTAGTTAAATTATGTAATGATCTTGAATCGGAGTATTTTTTTAGTGCTATTACAGTTTATATTATTAACCGACTTCAAAAAGGAGGTGGTTCTCAACTCGTTTAGTTTTTTTTTTTATGTATGTACATCGATTACGACGACGATTCTGGTCCGACTTACGTAGTTCTTTTTTTATTCGACGCAGAATGTTATTATAAGATACACAATATATAATTTTAATTTATTTGTAACTAGCTTAAGCTCGCGACGTCGTCCGCGCGTAACTACTATTATCAATATCTTGGGTCCTAAGCGGCGTATCAAGATGAAACCAAAAATATATGTTAAAGGAGGCTTTCTTCAATACAACTGTAAAAACCGTATCAAATTCTATCCAGTTGTGTAAAAATTATTAAACATCTAAAAATATTTTCAAAGCTCTTATTATGTAACACACTCAATAATATAATATACAAAAAAAACTAAAATGGTAATAAATAATATAATGTAATTTAAAAAAAACATAACTTTTAATTATGATTTTTGTAGATACTTACCTAAACATATTTTTAGACAATAAATGCATAAAAGAATTTCCACGGACCCGTATTCGAGTGGATAAAATAATAACTTGAACATCTAAATGCAGAGACATAACAGAATTTGCATACAATTTAGCATCTGAAATAAAATATCGGATGCGCTAGTGAAACGTGTAATAAGTGCAAAATTCCCAGAAATAATTTCATTCAAACGCAGATTATGAAAACAGAAAGATATGGCCTTGTTTCGACACATTTGTTTTCTATAATATTGTTTAACTAGCTTTGACCCGCTGCTACGCTCGCGTCCCACAATTCCCGATCTAGAGGTAATTTAGCGAAATCCCATTTAAGGGAGCACCTCCGTCCTTAAAAGTTGTTTTCTATGCAACATTTAGGATCCCTAACACTTGCATTTTCTGATACGTATTCAGTGAATTTTCGCTTTTATATTTATCATGGATTAAATGACTACAGGAAATTATAGATTTATTTATTTAAAATAAATTTTCAAAGGCTCAAAGAAAAAAAATTGAAGTTAAAGGATTTTACATTATTATAGTTATTTATTTACTATACAGTTCAAGTATGAAATTAATAAAATACCAGTCACATCTCCCACATTCTATCATCCACAGAGCCAGTGAGACGACGCGACCCTATGCGTGATAATGCATTATTTATATGACCTAAGACCAAAACGAACGCTAACGAAAAATAAAGTATCCGCAGAAGCCTTCCTTTGTCTCGGCGACAAAACGTGTCTCTTGAATAAATACAAATAAAATTCCTATAAATATTGAACATCAGTATATTTCACACTTAAAACTAACCGTGATATATTATGACGTGTTGTATCGGTGCAGATATTGGGTCTGTTTTGTCAGTTTTTTTAGCTGATATTTATGAACGAAATCAAACAATGCAATGCTTTTTTCTTTTTTTCTTTTTAATCTGTGTTACTGTTTGAATTGTGAAATGTTGACATAAAATATGGTAATGTCATAGAGATATATGCGTATGTATATTTAAAAGTTTTATAGAATATAAAATAATGGGTGTTTTACAATGAATCTTAATTTCTAAGTACATACATGTTTAAAGATTAAAAAGTTCTAATATCCTGAATGTTTCTATCGCTCTTAGTTTATAAATAAATAATTAAATCAAATATCTTCAATTAATCAGTCGATTAATATTAATTCATAAATTTCAGCTTATCAAAAGAAATTATAATAGAAAAGTAAAAAAAAAACATATTTAAAATAAATTTGGACCATATAAAAAAGGCCGCGAAGTACATACAACTGTAAATGGGACAAAGGCATCAAAACGACCTAACCGTTTGTTTTGTTTAGATTTCAATCCATGTTTCATATCGGCCAGTGACATACTTAGCTAAAATAACTAAGCTATTTTCATTCAGTCCAATATTACTTTATACTTAATGTAAAAACTTCTAAAAACTACTTCTTTCACTACTCAAATATTAATACAGAGAGGAAACGCTGTCAATATTCAGGGCACGTTGCCTGTGGCGCGTTGAAAGATTGTTTTTATTTATAACAATTTTATTATTAAGTATAGATATTTAATTTTAAAGTCTGATTGACTGTACAAAACTATATTTAACATTGTATAATAAAGTTTATAGTATTGTACAAAGATTATTATTTTAAAGGCGACGACCTCCGTGGTGTAGTGGTCAACGAACTTGACCGATACTCAGGACGTCCCGGGTTCGATCCCCGGTCAGGTCATGATAGAAAATTTTTCTGATTGACCTGAGTCTTGGATGTTTATCTATATATGTATTTATTATGAAAAATATAGTATGGTTGAGTTAGTACCCCATAATACAAGTCTCAAACTTAGTTTGGGGCTAACTCAATTTGTATGATTTGTCCCTATATATTTATTTATTTAAAGGGGGTACGTTCATTTTAAATAATGTTTTGTAAGTTACATTCTTCATTGCACAACTCGTAACGGTTAAAATGATTAGATTACACTTCCCAACATAAAGGTCATAATTACACTAAAATGGACGTAACTACTAAAAACTTTCAATTTAATAATGCTCGAGGGGCAAAAATGTAAACAATTACGGTTCCAACCGCCATATTTCGATGCTGTCAAGTCGAAAACTCCATCAATACTTCACAGCCAAAAGGCAAGCCAGTATTTCACCATAGCACGTTCGAGCCATTCATCACAATTCATTTTGCTTTGCTTGCATCGTTCAACGCTCAAATTAAATACTAGGTTACAGACTAAAAAAATTCTTAGTTGAACTTGTGACTGCTGCTAGTTGCCGTGAAGATTTTGTTGGAATGAATTTAGACTGTGTCACAATAGATTTTCATTTTGAAAAACTACGTAGAAAATTAGATGTGTCTTCTGGTAGTTTATTGTCTTAAGCGGTCTAGTGATATTTTGTGATTAATGATTCAAAGATTTGAAATGGTTTATAATTTTTCAAATATAAAATATATATAAAAAGTAAAATACGTAACTTCTAGATATATTAATAAAAATACAAAAAAAAGCTAATTCAGTAGCTCAATAAGCCAGTGATTTCATTTGAGCTGGGTAAATAAAGTTATATGGTCTAATTTTAATTACTCAGGAGGTCCCGGATTTGATTTGCGTTCATGTCGAGATAAAAAGATTAGCTTTTTCTGATTGGCCTGATTCTATCCATGTATTTGTATTGATATAACATAAGTTGTAATTGAGTTAGTAAGCATCTCATAGTTATTCCTAATTTTGTGGTTAACTTAATCTATGTAAGTTTTCATGTAATATTTGTATTTAGCAAATAAAATGTGTAAACGATACTTGCCTAATATTTCTATCTAAAACTTAAACTCAAATTTTTTTTTATTCTTTCATTATAAACGCATTAATTAGCCGTACACTTTTAACAAATCCAAACCCAAATATATTATTGAAATAACTATCTAGAGTAACAACCCGTTGAACGCGAACATCTCAGAGCGCACCGAGCGAAATTATTTCGTCCCACAAACCAAAATTTGTAAGGCAAACAAGACTGAAACCTGTTGTTGACACTGCAGTCCATTACCATAATTAAGTACAAATACCTGCGACAAATCAAATACGGTATCAGTGGAAATTTCTAGCAAATAATAACCGGGGTGGCGAAATGATGCTTGGATTTCTTGCAGAGCGAGACGTGATAGTGAATGGGAATTGAATCCAGTTTATTTTCTTGTTTTTGCTTTGAAAATGGGTAAAAGGATGATATTTGTATGTACAATAGTTACTTATTTCTGTTAATTTGGTTGTTACAGTTAAACTGGTTGTGGGGATTAACTTGTTTAAGTGAAATACTGAATTTATTCACTATAGTTAGAAGCAAGTAAGATCAAATTGTCACTTTTTAAAAAAAAAAGAAAGTAAAGATATTTTTTTGGTAAAAAAGAACAACACATACATATTACTAATTAAACAAATGTAAAATATTTTATTTAAATAACACATAAACCGAAAAGGTAACTATCTAAGCTATGAACTATGGCTAAAGTCGTAGAAAACTAAATAAAAATAATAAATATGTAAGAAAATAACAATTTAGGTGAATATAAGTTCTAATTCTTTACTCAAATTTTCATTTTTTTTGTATTCGTACTCAAACCTTTATGTCATTGGGATCTTTTACTATGTTTCTGTGCCTATCTTTTCTTCTTTTTTTGTGAGGCTGTATCTTTGAAACTTAATAAAAATAACGCTTAAAAATTTAAAAATCTTTGCCACAAATTCATCATAATAAACTAATTAGTTTAACTTTCCTGGTCAAATAATCGTGATACTATATTTCATGTTCAGTTTTAAGTCATATTATTTTTTAACAAAAATTGGTTAAATCGTCATTTTATTACAGAAATCTTCTACTAAGTAAGTTGTTGTCTGTCCGTACGTGTAAATAAAACAGCAACTGATACCTTCTTATTAGACGCAGAAGTTTTAATGAACTCGATCACAAGAGTTAACGCTATACCATAAAATAATGAGAGGATAGAAGTCTATACGTTTATCAATTTTGTTATATCTGTCATAATTTATAATTCTCAACCCTACTTAGAGCCAAGTTCACCAACTTTCTAAACGACTGATTAACCCTTAAACAGCTGATTTAATATTTTTGGGTTCGTCACAAGTTAACCAACGATTATGATAATAATCACCTGATTAGATCAAGACGGTAAACTCGGGCCTTAGATAGTCGCGCCGCCATTGACTCTGACTAGAACGTAATAAATATATATCTTTTTTATGTGTAGTATACTGATATATTTTTGACTATATAAAATCAGGTATTTTATATTATATGTAAACATCTTTGTAACTTTTTAAGAGTAAAAACCCGTAAGTAAATAAAATAAACCTAGAAATAATCTTCGATCAATAATGACTGGATATATGTAATTAATATTAATTTTTTTATTCAACTCAATTTGTCAGTCAGAGCTAATGAAATAGCTGCATCCACATGGATGCTATTCACAGTTATATGAATAAGAAATACCCAAATTTTTAATTACATAGGTAACTGTTCTATATATTTTTTAATTTACATTCAAATATTGAATTAATCTTTGCGTCTTATAAATCAAGGATCTTTGATGCGCAAAAAGTTAACGAAAGGGAAAATTACGGTATACAAAATATTTTGAAACAGCAAGTTAAGATGTTACGTTAATTACTTACGGGGGAATTATTAGATGAATATTACCTTTGAAATTGGAGAATTTTGAACACCGTCGTGTTTGGTGTTTGTATTTTTGTTAAATAATATTCATATTTAAGTATATTGACGCGCTTGTAAATACTTTTGATGAAGAACCAGCTTTTGCCAGGGGATTTCTCTGCGTTGATTTCAATTGAAATTATTACTTCATGCAAAATAATGTTAAATGAAAAATTGACGTAAAATACAGCTAAGTTTTTTTTGTATATTTTTTAAAAGACAAGACACACCAACTCGTCTGGGGAAGTACCACACTCCCACAGAAGACCGACGCCTGAGTGGCGGTTATCAGCCGTCATGCTCCGTCCGGTGAGTGGGGGAAATTTTCACAGATGATGTATTTCTGTAGCCGCTTTAACAACAAAAATTAAAAAAAAATTAGAGGGGCTCCCGTACCACAAATGTGATTTTTTCATGTATGAACCTTTCATGCGTAAATTCGACTCGCACTTGGCCAGGTTTTTTTATTTGATGAGCAAAGCTTTTTAGATTTTCGTTTTCAAAATTTTAATAAAATGCAGAATAAGATTTTCTTCGTGAGATGCACAGATAATGTTTGAATGTACATTGGTTACTGTATTTTTAGGGGAGTGCGTACCGTGACGGTTTTCGTACGAAAGATCTTATCAAAGTGAATTTGACTTAATGCACGTTTAATTACAACTCTTTATGTAGCTTCACCTGTTCTGGTGTCTTAGTATTTTTTTTTAAAGAGGTAGGCAAACGAGCAGGCGGGTCACACGATGTTAAATGATCACCGCCGCCCATAGACACCTGCTACACCTGGGGCGTCACAAAAGCGTAGCCGGCATTCAGATTTATACACTCTTTTCTTGAATAGTCCATCGCTGTGCCAAATTTCATCCAGATCTGTTCGTTAGTTTTTGTGTGATACGTGTGTCTCTCTGTCTGTAACATACAGACAGAGAGACAGACAAAAGTTCTATAAACAACCGTTTCGGCTTCTATAGGTCCTATAAAGAGCCCCTATATATGTTTTTCTTAAATATCTCCCATGTACAGACATAGCTCAGTTACAATTTTATTATAACTAAGTACCTATTGATAACAAATATACTTACATATAGAAATAAACATCTAAGACCTTAGCTAACTAGGAAAGGATAATTTTCCATCATGACCTGACCGGGGATTTTTTTTTATGTCAGAGGGAGGCAAACGAGCAGGCGGGTCACGAGATGTTAAGTGATCACCGCCGCCCATAGACAACTGCAACGCCCGCGGGATTACAGAAGCGTT
>JADGIL010020921.1:21813-34801 GCA_020352625.1 Cactoblastis cactorum | reverse complement strand
AATTTGAATTTGGAATTATGTTCTATAAAATTTTAACTTTCAATGATACCAAAACCATCCAGATACAAATACTATAGCCAGAGAGATTTTATTACAAGTTCATACATACTATAATGCGAAAAGACTTTTTCCCCAACCTAATATGTTCTATATATTATTTTTCTATATTTATTGTTCTGTGAGAAAAGTATCCTTGAGGAAAACCTTTATTATAATCTCTTTTCCTGAAGTAGTTTTGATAAAATTTCATGCTCAACAAAGAATGGCTGCACTTAATTGATAAAATATTTTTTTTGTGTTTATTATTTTCAATGTAAAGGGCACGGCAGTGTACATGTCAAAAAATCAGCCTACCATATTAATTGTAAGTAACGTTGTGTCCGTACAAATGTTGCCTGCGGTGTTGCAGGGCGGCACGCAGCTGGGCCGGCCGCACCAGACGGAGCGGCTGGGGCAGACCTTCGTGCCGCGCCAGGTGTTCGCCGAGTACCTGCAGGGCCTCGCCTCCACCACCTACACGTCAGTACTGCTTAATTCTGCTGAGTGCATTAAAATTATATACAACTTTCGTTAAATCGACATCCGATCGCAATTAATTGTCATTGTGGCAAATATCGTATGCTGCTGAAAACATATTTAGTAACAATATGCGAGCGTGTATGAAAAAAATAGATGAATGTGGAGGATCGAAGAAAGTTTCGCACAGTTATTGTAACATCGGAAATACGAAATTATTTTTGTTATGACGTATATTATGATTTAAATTAATAAATAATTTAAGAAAATGAAGTAAAATATAAACAAACAGCTTTACTATACAATGCAATGTGAATATGTGGGCCGGGCGTCGGAATGCGCATAAAACTCCGCCTGCAGCAATAGACAATGATTCAATTGAGATACTTTTATTAAATGTAAAAAATATATAACTTTGGACTTTCTTAATATAGCCAATAGCCATATTAAATAAATAAATAATAAATTTCTCAATATGGTTAGAATATTTATATTTTTAACCAAGTCTATGCCCTTCAATTTTACTTAGACTCTTTATTTAAAATGTCGCTACCCTAGTATAGCCCCTTGAACGTATTGCATCCTCAGCGATGGCGCGTCAGAGCACGGGGCTCGCTACATAAACTATTTGATTACTAGTTTTTACATACGTCTGATTTAAGCAACTTAAAAGGCACAACAGAACTACAATTACCAACACTATCGATCCAATATCAGAAATCTGCACATTCTAAGTCAATAATAATACTCAATTAAGAAAGATAACAAAAGACGATCTATATACCATATATTTTTTCATTGTTATCTAAATGGCTAGCAGATGTTGTTATTAAAATCAAAAATTCTTTATTTGCCAAATAATTCATAATCTAATATTAATATTATTATAATAAATTTTCTCAAGGAATTATGTACTAATTTTTATGGTAATCTATTTCATATTATCTTTATCTTTGGTCATACAACTTTTGTATTACAATAACTAACTTCAAAGCTTGATAACTTGACGTTAATTAAGTTTGGGCTACTCTTCAGTCGAACACAATATGAGAAGTATTGAGAAAAAGGTAATGGTAGCTTAGATTATGGATAAAATGTTTATGATACGAAATAGAGAACCCATTTTTTTAACACATAACGATAGATAGCGTTGGGGTCCCACAGCTCAACGTACCTCCCGAAAGCGAGATCATTTTTAGGTAATTGCCTTACAGCACAAGGTTTGCATTGGCCACGGAGGCAGTCTATAGAGACCTGCATGCCATGCGGCTATTTAGTTTTGTAACTCATCTTCACGCCTGTTATTTTATCATTGGCTATTTCCTCTATCGAGAGTACCTAAACGATTATTTTTATTTCTAAATCTCAATGAGGACGCCGTCTTAGACGATTATATTGAGTGTGGGTATTATTTCCAGCGGGAACCAGTACCACCTGCTGGAGCACAACTGCAACCATTTCAGCGAGGAGGTGGCGCAGTTCCTGTGCGGCGCTCACATCCCCAAACACATTCTGCGGCAGCCCGAGCAAGCGCTGAGCGCGCCGCAGCGGCAGGCGCTGGCCGCGCTGCTCGACACCATGCTGCCCGCGCCATCCGCGCCATCCGCGCCGCCGACACAGGTGCGTCAGCGTTTTCCTTTTCGGAACACCAACCCTGTTGTAATACATTAGGTAAATAATTGAAGGTCGCTACGCTTGAATAGATCGATATCAATGTTGCCAGTACGTAAACCGTCAATGAGTTTCGCTGATATTTAGTAGACACTGTTGGTGTATTTAAGAGGGGGTAGAATTTAAGTACTCCAAATTATTTTTTGACAAGATATAAGGATAGTCAACTAAATCAGACCAACTAACAAAAAAATTACTAGTCCGCTCATTAATAATAAAAGGCAGGTTGCATTCATTGGCGTAGATTAAAAAGATAAAAGGTCCTAAAATGGATCCTTGGGGTACTTCAGTTTTAACATTTGATTTTGTGTTATTTATGTTTACAATTTGTATACTATCACTTAAATAAGACTTTATTAGTTCTATTGATTTAATGTCAATTCCATATAGAGAAAGTTTGAGCAGAACATCTACCCAATCAAATGCTTTAGGCAAATCACAAAATACTTCAATGGCATCAATATCCTAACGAAAATACTTCACAACAAGTTACTTCCCAATGGGATTCAAACTCTAGAATTCTGGAACACAAGGTAGGAGGGTAATGAAAGGCTGAACGTAATAGTGAGTAAAGTGTTTGTGTGCGGCAGGTGTACACAAATGGTGTGCAGCGCAGCCGCGAAGATAGCCCCGATTTTCTCACGCTCAACTCCGAGATCGAGCAGGCCAGGTACGGTAGACCAATGTCGTAGCTTATCGACTCGACCCAATTAAAAAACTACACGGCACTAATGTCACTTAGGTCGGGACCGGGTGCTTCTATTATTTTATAGCCTCAGCTACATGCGTTTTTCAACGAGAGATTTTCGTCGGAACGAAAAGCTTTTTAGTTTTTTATTCAGAGGGGAAACGTTTGTTTATTTATTAGTTACATTTTACAACTTTATGGCGCCCTATCAAATTTTCAAGTTGAGGAATTATGGCGCAGTTTTTCGTTGACTACGGAACTCTAAAAAGGCGCACCCAAATCGAGAACACGCAGCTTTCATTTACTCATTATACGGCAGCGCGTGTAACGTGTACGTTCCATATCTCATAAGGGTCGCCAAGTGATAAATTATAAAGCGATAAATATACAAGTTTATAGAACACTACAATTAAATATCTTTTTACAACGTTACACTACGGCCCCGCTAGAGGGCCGCAGCCGTAGAGTGTGTGTGTGTCAGTGAGAGATGCACGCGCGCGGGCGCGGCGTCGCTGCTGCGCGCCGCGCTGGCGGCCGCCCGCGCGCTGCGCCGCGCGCGCCCTGCTGACTGGCGGCTCCGCTCCGCTCTACTAATGTTATTGATCTCATTATACTAAGTTATATTAAACGACGTAAATTATCACATTGGATATTTTATTTCGTAGACGTCTAGTCGCCCGCTCGGTATGGCTGCAAATGATTTTTTGAACTTGTCGCGATAAAAACTGTTTCAGTAGTTAGTTGATGTCGAACTCAAAATATTTTTATTCAAATAAAATATAGTATTTGACATTTTTGATGAATGTTAATTTGATTCTCCGTATTTATGCACTGCTTCATGTTCGTCTTGCCGTCAATACGTTTGATAAAATCTGACAAACATGTATAGAATGTTTCAGCTCTACATCGATGGAAGATTTACAGGGTTACATTCGGTCATTTCTTTGGTCGATGTAAATTGACTGAAGTGTTCTTTTAATCGATAAAGTTAAGAAATTGTTCTATATTATATCTTAAGAATGATGGTATAACCTGAACCCGTGTTTGGCATCTATTAATAAAAGAATGTGATTTGAGATGATGAAGTCTGATGACTTACAAGATTAAAAAGCAATAAAATAATGGACATAATTTGAATGAAATATACAATTTTTAGCGCACATTTGCACACACACTACACATTAACATACGCATTCAGTGGGATTTAGTGTTGGGAAATGAAGAGGTAGTGTAGATGTGCGGGGTGCGGGGTGCGGTGTGAGGGGTGAGGCGGGGCTAACGAGCGGCTGTCGGCAGAGCGCAGTCGGCGCAGCTGGAGCAGCGGCGCTCCACGCTGGCGGAGAAGCTGGCGCGCAAGGAGCGCCGCAGGGAGAAGAAGCGCAAGAAGCTGGGGCTCGGCAGCGACAGCCACGGTCAGTCGCCGTTTCTTTCTTGTCGATTGTTCATATCCTTATACACTGGCTTCAGTAGTCCTAGCACGGAAGACTATCGTTATAGTTATCGTAATCGTCAATTTTGTATGAAAACTAGTTCCTAAAAAAAAACGACCGTAGCGGCGCTGCTCTGGTTTTCATTGTAAATTGATGATTACGATAGCTATATAGTTATAGCTATAAAGTAAAAACTATTGTAACTATATACTACATGTTACGATAACTATATAGTATATAGTTTTTCGTGCTAAGGATACAGACGTTAAGAAAATACCGCCATCTAGTCTCGAATAGCTGTATTACACAGTTAACGTAAAAGCAATCTGCAGACAGATTGCTGGTTTTATCAAATTTTGTACATGTTAATATGAACTAAATTGAGTTGTTGATTTAATTTAAAGTTTATTATTTTCTTTTTAGGACAATAAAACCTCTAGTATTTTGTCGGGCTTTCCCTACACAAATCCACCTATTTCGAGGTCTTGTATTCGGTGCACCGAATGTGGAGGTACTCACGAGACTGCGAGGGACCCCTTATGTCAATCTGCCGTGCTCGAGTAAATCCAAGTCCCCCACCACTAACCACCATTTGAACAATAGAATTATAAATATATTTAGCCATTTTCTCTATTTGTCCGCGTGGAATTGCACAAAAACGTTAATAGCATTTTTTGTATTTGCATTTTTATTAGAATTAGGTACATACATTATTTATTTACAGTTTTTCGTATTACGTTAATTGAAAAACTTATTCAAATACAAATTCGTTGGGCGTAAATTACAAAAAAAAAAAATCCCAATCTCCTTCACGGCTGGACCGATTTTGACGGGACTTACATTGGCAGGTAGCTGATGTAATAAGGAGTAACTTAGGGTACTGTTTTTATTTTAGAAATATATATAATTATAAAATTTAATTATATACTTTAAAAACGTGGCTTGCACGGATGCTAGCTATTGTTGTTGTTTTAGCTCAAGAAAATCGTACACATCTCTACATAGTATGAAACAAAGTCGCTTCCTGCTGTCTGTCCCTATGTATGTACATATGTAGCTTAGATCTTTAAAACTACGCAATGGATTTTGATGTTTTTTTATAGTAGTGATCCAAGAGGAAGGTTTATAATAACTAGCGACCAGGTCCACCTTGATGTAAATGACAGTTCAGAGCTAAACTATAGAATTATTTTATTAAACGAAATGAAATTAACATTATATTTCGTGAACTTACAGCGGTTCTAATATTTATTGCCGGCATTAATCGTGCCGAAGATAGAAGATATCGAGTGAGACGATCAAGCTCTCTCCAGAGATAATTCGATCGTGTTGAGCTGGCAGGCTGACAAGTATCGCACGGCGGTCCGCGGACAAAACATTTGTGATTAATCGGCAAAGGGTTCCGTACGAAGATTCGCCCGATCTGTAGAAGAAAGAGATACTTTTTTATACGATTTTTTGATTATTTTATGTTTACAAAGGCAACCAGAAAAAGGTTTTTGTTTAATTTTAACACTATAATATTACAAAAAGATTTTCCAATACATACATAAATTTTACAAGGTTTAAAATGACAAATCATCGGATTTGTTCGTATGCGAACCCCTAAGACTAATGAAAGTTCCGCTGTGAGCCGCGGTGAACGGCCGACGGGTGCTGGGTGGAACGATCTGCAAATAGGTCGCTCTTCTCACGCCCTCACGCGTTTCCGGCCGCGCGGGGCCTGAGCGCCTGCTCGACGACATGAGCACGGGAGTTCAGGATCGGGTCCTGCTCCACGCGGCACGCGACGCGGGATATAAATATAGGAATAGTCTGGACAGAGCTGGCGGCCGGCCAACAAACGCGCTCGGGCCTCCATTGCCGCCGCGAACGCACGCGCAGCTCCTCGGGTCCAGGACTCTCGCAGCACAGAGGTGCGTATCCTGCGGCCGGCAGCTCTCAGGACCCGCCGGCATTCCCTGCTTCCCGCGACGTCCATTCCGGTTCGAACTATTTCCGTACGCCCCAGTTTCGTCGGTAAGGTTAGTGTGGCGCCACGTGGTGCCACAGTGTTATTTATGCGGCTATTTTGATTTTGACTTCGGCCAGTGTAGATTGTGAGGAATTCAGTGACTAAAATTGACGTGAAGCATCTTTTACTTGGAATAATAAAATCTGAAGAGCATTTCAGAAGTGATAGTGTCGAGTGTTTTATACATTTGGGAGGAAAGAGCGACTTTTCTTCAACGTCAAACGTAAATTGTCTTTGAAGTGTTTAGGTTAGTTATATTCTTTCATAAATTACTGCTTTATGAATTTCGGCGATCGCCTTTTTTATTGCCTTGTTATTAATAACTACGGTGATGCTACTGAATCTTCTAGATTACTGAAAATAATTTAATTAACTATTTTTAAGTGGATTAAGATGATATTTTGTTTGCGTTAAAAAAAGCATATCTTTATCTTAATTATAAATAATTATTTTTCTTATAGTAAGGCATTGATTTCGACACATAAGTACAAATAGTGTAAATGTAAGCGTGTTGACAAGACACCCGAGTTTCTTACGTACTTTGTATAAATGTTTAATTCTTCAAATAAACATTACGGTGAACTATGAAAGCTCAGATAGGGAGATACGTTATTTAAACCTTTCAGTAATTGCGACATTTATCTTTGAAACAAAATGGCGTTAATAGTGAGGATACGTAAAAATCTGGCGGCAAGTTTTTACAATGTTTTATTGGTGATGCAATAAAATTTAAAATCGTCATATAAGTACGCGACACCATATAAAGATATCTACTAGCATGAGTTTGTAAAAAATCGGCCAAACGCCAGTCGGACTCGAGCACGAAGGATTCCATTGTCTTTAAAAATTATAAAAATATCACGTTTGTTGCTCCCATACATATTTATTTTGTTTGTCTATTACGGTTCATGCGATACAGCCCGCTAACAGATGGCGAAGTCTTCACGATAGGTGCTTAATTCCGTTTTCTTGAAAGTACGCTTGTCGTCCCCTGGTATTGTAGTAGCACGCGAGCAGCGGTGATCACGGGCCATAAGCTGACTCACCCGCTCGTTTTTCATAAATGAATGTAATTAAAAGTCTCAAACTTACTTTGGGGCTAACTCGATCTGCGTGAGTAGTCCCGTATATTAAGCGTGACGTGTAACGTAGCAGATTCAAATATGGCGGAGGCGGTGGAGGCGTCGCTGGGGCAGGAGCTGGCGGCGCGCGCGGGCCCCAGCGCGGACGACGCGGACGAGCGGCGCGACGCCGAGCTGCGGCGCCGCGCCGCGTACCCTCCCATCGTCTACAAGGACATCGACGTGAGTGGCTGCTGTATTCTAGCTCTCCACGCCTCGCGGAACCTTAGGCTCTATACACATTGTTCGGTTACCGATGAGGCGAGTGTCGCAGAGATGCTTAAACTGTGAAAATGTAAAAATAAAATAAATATATAAAGTGAAAGAGTTTGTTTGTCAGGTTGAATGCGCTAATCTCAGTAAATATTTCTCCATTTTAGACAATTCTTTTAGCGGTAGTGAGTCCATTTATCGAAACTTCTTTTGATCCGGTTATCACCCTGGTAACAGGAGCAATGCGGGTGAAACCGAGCGGCGGTTGCTACTATTGAATGAATAGCTTTCGATAATCTTTAATTTATTATATTAAATGCTTTTAAAAATATTTAATTGTTTGACTGATGATGTTGCCACGATGAAATTTGCCTTAAAGTATTGGAATTAGATATTATTCCCATTTAAATAAGTAGTTTTAATAAATTAAATAGCCGAATGAAGTTAGAGTACCAGCAAAGTAGCGCGGTCGATTGATCGTGAACTTACAAGTATAGCAAGCGCTATATAAAACCATACATAGCTCAACGTATGATTATGTCGTTTGAAAATATTGTGGTATTTGTTTTTTAATGAATGTTGTTAGCTTGTTGACCTGAACGTGTTGTAACCGGGATGTCCGCGCGTACGCGCATTGCTCTACTATTGGAATAGAAATGGATATAACCTACTTGATTTACTTACCTTGCTGCGGGATCCGTGCACACGGAAGCACGTCGAGCCTAATTGGCCCTTTGGTAGTTAACTCCTGCCTTACTCACTTACAGTGGGGTCTCCTAAGAAGGACCGCATAATCTTTAGATTGTCACCTGCTGCAAAGTGCCTGTAGTCCTCTAGTTCCGAATGAAAAGCTCAGCTAAGATTCCTATTTTTTCCTGGATTATGACTTTTTTTATATAAATATTTCTGTATATTATAATAATTATTGAAAAAATTAAAATGAAACTGAAAGACATGACTAAAATTCGTAGACTAAATTTTAAAACCTTGTGTTCCGCGGAGTTCTCATACATACATAATATACACACTTACATTGATTTAGGTAATAAAATACTTATTAATAATAAAGGATAGCTATAAGTATAACTTTAAGGGCATAAAATATAAGAATATTATGAAATTCCGTAGAAGCTTTTATTGTGTGATTGATGTACCTGATGCTAAGTACTGTTACCTCGTAAGAGCTAGAGGACGAAAGCGTGGCGCTGAGAACTTCGGTGTAGGATATTTTATTTATGTACTACGGAAACATGGATCGATACGCATAATGTTCCTTGAAATCGTTATCTTAGACAGTTGAATTTTTAGTATCAACACGACGGCGCTGAGAGAATCATAGAGCGACGGTAGTATTGTTTAATTACATATAGGGGGGACTAATCACACACATTGAGTTAGCCACAAACTAAATTCGAAACTTGTATTATGGGATACTAACTCAACGATACTATATTATATAACAAATACACATAAATATGTAGATAAACATCCAAGACCCGAGCCAATTAAAAAAGATAATTTTCCATCATGACTCGACACTGAACCCGGGACCTCTTGGGTAGCCGTCAGTCGCAGAGTTTTTCATGTATTACGTCTCCAATTGAACTTCTGCTTCCCGTCCAGTAGTGTTGTGGTTGAGATAATAATGAGCCGTGATTATCGACAACTCTGTTTTCATTTACACACGCGATTCACATGATTCATAATCGTTCAGCTTGGCATTCGTTTCGGCATTATATCGACAGACCTCCGGTGCGCACAGAATTTAATAAAATCTTGATATATCTCTCGCTCACAAAGAATCGTGGTTCTATAAATACTTCATTCGCTTTATAAATAGGTTAACGCTCGCGTCGCGATCCACTGAATACAAACGCAAACAATACTTAGAACGCAACAAACGATGATAACATGTCCTAAATGAACTTGCTTTCACTTGTGGTAAATCGTTAAAGTCGCTTCTTACTATTGTTCTATTCCCGTGAATAAGTATTACTATTCCTAGACTATTTTTTATACAAACTAGCGTTATGAAAACGGCTTGTTCGTCAGATTTAATCAATTAATATTTATTTTAATTCAATAATGGGTAACTATTTTTTACCAAAAGCTTTTACCCGAGACCAAACTCGTTCATATGTTATAAAGGTACAAGCTAGGATTTGTGAAGCCCAATAACTAAATTGGTTAGTGCACCGCGAGTGGGGGCGGTCACCTCCATTCATTATTGTGGCCGTCTTGATCTCCCGCCAAGCATCTGTAGATAATAATGAAATAATGTTTACATACCGCTTGTATTATTCCGGATTACCGAAAGATATACCTATTGCACTTATTAGTAAGTAATGTTTTCAGTTGACACATTTACATCAGGCCGGTGAAATAATATCGTTTAATAATGTCGCTAACAGTCAATGTTACTGCATTCACTGTGCGTATGTGTTCTTAATGTAATGAACTGAAATTCAGTTTTTACAGTTTGATTTGAACAAACGAAATTCTTTTGGCATTTCTTGTCAGTAGTGGTCGTTCCGAAATGCTGGTAGTCTGTAGCTTGATTAACATATAAATATTTGTTAGATATTGACGTAAAAAAGTACCTATGAAGGTCTAATATCTGGATAAATATTTGGATTTGAAAAGACATAGCAACAGAAAATAAACTTGAAAAGTAATGTCGAGTCGCGTCGGTGTCCAGGGCGCGGCGGAGTTCGAGAAGCTGACGAAGTCGCTGGAAGGCGTTGAGCTGTCGCCGGAGGAGAAGCAGAGCCTGGACGAGCTGCAGCAGTACCTGGTGCAGCAGGAGGGCAGCTGGGTTCTCGGCGACGACTTTCTCGTCTTCATCGGTGAGACGATACACTCACCCGTATCGGGATACAGGCCACGTTCACCTGCTAGGCCAGCGTTTTAATCGATATTATAAATGCGAAGCTAGGATGATTGGGCGAATCTATACATACCTACATAGTAGAAAATTGGAACTGGGCTATATCTGTCAGCGGAAAACATTAAGGAAAAAGAAAGCATGGGACGGGGATATTTTATGGACCTATTGAAAACTAATTTAGAATGTATGTCTGTTTGTTTGTATTACAGAATGAAATTTGATGCGATTTTAACGACTGTAATGTAGAATAATTAACTAAAAATCGTGCGCAGGTATCATTTCGATACGCCGCTTAAAACTAGACATTCGATACGTATTAGGTCTCGCGCGGACGATTTAAAATAAAGCGATCCGTGTGCGCAGCGCGGCTGCTGAACGACGAGGCGGCGGTGTCGGCGGAGAGCCGCGTGGCGGCGCTGCGCTGCCTGGCGGCGGCGGCGCTGCGCGACGACGCGGCGCTGCTGCTGCACCAGGACCGGCGGCACCACGCGCTGCTCAACTACGCCTACGACATCGACCGCCGCCCGGAGCCGGAGCAGCAGGCCATCGCGCTCTTCGTCAGTATCCTCTTCTTCCCCTTCTCGAGTCGAAATGTTAACCTTGCCGAACGATTAAGATTCGTTGGTGTGGCACCTACCTAAGTTGGCTCTTTTCTCGCTGCCTGATCATTAGTAGTCAATGTTAAAGTGTTTTGCGATAATTAAAAAAAAATATCCGAATAACTAAACCTTGATTGAAAATGTAACTATAAGATAATATTTTAATCAAAAAGTTTATATACAACTATATGGAAGGTTTTGCTGCCATTTGTTTTGTTTTGTTGTGAATACTCACTCGCTACACTCGACCGCTTTATTTACTTTTAGACTATTAGGTGACTTATAGTTCTGACAATCCACAGCATTTTTAAGTAACGTCAGCTCCTCTTTGTCTATGTCGAACTTTGCATAGATTAAAAAATATATCAAAAGCAATATCAGAGTGCGTAACCAGTGTGGTACGGTCTTCAGCTGTGCAACCTGTGCGAGCACATCTCGTCGTCGGAGTGGCTGCTGTACATCAGCGAGTGGGAGCGCGCCGGGCGGCCGCTCTCCAACATCCGCGTCACCACCAAGGTCGCCCGCTCTCCGATCAATAAATACCGCCTTGTTGGCGCAGTGGTAAAGTCTTAGAAGTCCCGGGTTCGAACCCCGGCCAGGTCATGACGGTAAATGGTCTCTTTTTGATTGACTTGGGTCTTGGATGGTTATTAATATATGTACTTGTTATTAATTTATAGTATCGTTGAGTTAGTATCTCATAATATATGTAAGCCCCAAACTTAGTTTGGCGCTCATTTTATGTGTGTGAGTTGTCCACATGCCTAAATTTATTTATTACTACCGTGATTCCATACAAACTTTCATTCTCTATTTCACAATAGAGATTGTTCATGTAATATATCTTTGTGTTTTAAAGTTTTTGTTTTTTTAATAAGTGTATGCGTCTATAGACACAACATCAAACTATATTTTCGTAGAAAACGGTTTCAGTTTATCCTTCGGGTTGCGAAGGTTAGAGTCTGTGAAAAAATTTCACCAAATCACATAGTTTAAGTGGCCTTTGTCATCACCGCTAAAACGCAAGTTAGAAGTCCGTCAGATAATGATCGATTTTGGAAGTAATGCGTCCGGCCGCAGGTGTGCGTGCACGCGGCGCTCAGCGAGCAGCCGGCGCTGCGGGAGCTGGGCACGGCGCTCATGTACAACATCGCCACCAAGGAGGTAAAGACCGTGGTCAGTATCGCTGCCTCGTCACACGACTGAAGACAGTTTTTGATATGTTTAGTATTTATTACGTCAGAAATTAAAGGAAAAATGAATACTCACGTGATCCGAATGAGTGAATATTAATTCGTGTGGCTGATATTATTTACGATTCTCAGTACAACGTATAAAATATAATCTGCATCTTGTCCGACGGAAATGTGATAAAATTGTATTTTTTTCGATCGCACTTGATTAATCGCAATTTTTTCAATTTGCCAAAGCTTGTAACGTCATTTAATCACGAGGGTATCTGTCTCTTAAACATAATGGATGTTATCTTACATAAGAGGTGGTGATAATGGATGGTTATTATTGTATTTTCGTCATGTGTTTGTGACGTCGCGGCGTTATCTCGAGCGGGAATCCCGCGGGCGTTGCATTCTACACGTACTATTGAGACTAATTTTGGATGAATCCTGAAAGTTTTATAATATTATAATGCAATTAAATAGCAAAGTCAAATCATTTAAAATATGCAAAATAACGTCGCACATACTACACTCTTGCAAAAGTACCACAACTAAAGGTAATTTTCTTAGTATCGTCTATTTGCTTAAATCACTTTGGGCAAATCAAAAACTTTTTTTTATGTCAGAGAGAGGCAAACGAGCAGGCGGGTCACGAGATTTTAAATGATCAC
>JADGIL010020921.1:5266-21750 GCA_020352625.1 Cactoblastis cactorum | reverse complement strand
ACAAGTAGTAACTTCATACCACTACAAAGTAGTGGCTCCATACCACAAAAACACTACTACAATACTTCTTGAATCAAGTAGTCTAAATGATCGCCATACTACGGAAATGATAACAAAAAGTTTTCTCGTTCAAGTGCGCCGAAATCTAGGCTAGCTAGCGATAAACCCAGTCGTATTTGTATTTCGACAAGATTTTTCCAGCAGATCAACTGCGCCGCCTGTCCCCGCTCGCTAACAACATGTTTATCGTCGCCGAATGTCGACACTATCTCGTTTGCTTGCGTACTTAAGTGCCATAACTCTTTACTCTTTTCATGTTAATTGTCTATTTACCTTACGTCTAATTTGATCCGCACATATAATAACATTGATAATTATTTATTTTATCGCTACATATTTGTGTTTCACAACTGCGTCCGCAATGACATGGTTATATTTATTACATTATTGTATATTATAATTATTTTTTGTGTTCATATGTTTTAATTTTATCTGGTTTACTAGTAATTATTATGTACATATTATGTATTTATAAATGTATAATCATTTTTAACAAGCTTCACTTATATATAAATACAGAACAAAGTTATTTGGAATACAATAATGGTTAAAATGATACGCCTGTAAAAGCAAATATCACGTCGCTCCAGTTATCATTTGACCAAATTTATTTTCATTGTAACAGTATTAATGGCCAGACAGGTATGAACTTGGAACACTGAATCAGGTAGGCGGATGAAGTCTGTAGAGTGATTAGAATAAGCCGGTGGGCTCGGTTGTGAGACACGGGTGTGGCGGGATGTGCGCTGCAGCGCTTCGCTTGTTGCAGCGCCTCAGCGCCGGGCTGGCGCTGCGAGAGCTGCTGCCGCGCGGCGCCAAGAGTAAGGTACTGCCGGGCTCCGAGCCGCCCACGGGACTTCACGCTGGAATGTTTCCCTGATCTCTTTTATCAAATTATTTCTCCTGTCGCTGTAGTCCGTTATTCATTGAATCATCCATGAAATCATCGCTCTGGGACTTAACGACCGCATGAATTTCTCAGGATAGATAGGCTGAGTGGATTGAGTAATTGGATGTTACGGCCAATTTTGGCAACATTAGTATCGGGCACAAACCAATATATAATTTATGGTATATGGTTTTGAAACTCTTGTACATAGGTAACTTCCGTCTCCGCTCAACTACGAGCTAGACACGTTATAGATATTAAAAGGGATTTTCTTCGCAAAACCAGCCTTTAATTTTAGTCCACATAGAGTCCATTATATACATCATCATTGTGTTAGCCTGGATTTCCATTCTTAATAAATAAGTACATGTGACAAAGTTGCGCCATACTCGATGGGCGATATCTTCGTTTCCTCTTCTAAAAATTGTTGTCTATTGCCGTCTACGTCTTTGGCGCGTCGCGTATTTTTACATTAGGTGTATGTATTATGACTTGTCGCTCACGGCGTGGTTTATCTTCATAGATACAAGAAATGCCAAATACCAAGAAATTAAAGTAACGACGTACCGACTTAACAGATAAATTGTGATAGTGATATTTAAACAAAAAGAAGAGAAAACAGGCTTTCATCTCGCTGCACACGCGTCCGCGTGCGACCCCGTCTCTATATCGCAATATTTATTTATGTATTTATTTATTTCATCTAAAGCTAATAATATGAAAATTCGCCATATTTTTCTCTCTGAATCGTTGCTTATTTTTCAAGATCATCAAACCATTCACAACTGATACCGTCCTGAAAATATTTCTGTTCGATGTACCTGCCTAAAATAATAAGACACAGCCACACACATCAAAGAACACTGAAATAATATTGATAATTAAAAATATTTACGACTGCGGATTTGACTAATCGCATCTAAGGATGATGGGATCGCAAAATGAGACAGTTCATCAAAAAATGTATGGCGTTTCGTATCTCAGTGTGTGACGTGCAGTTCGAGGAGTATCGGGCTGATATTCACCGTCGCACACGACTGATGGAGCGATTGAGCAATGGCAAATTTACACAGAAATGTGTAATAAATATATACCGAGTTGCTACACTATAAATAAAAAAAAGTTTGCTCGGTGTGTGTGTTTGCTCGCGGATCACAGGGAGCTGTTTCGGCTACGTTTTAACTTGTTATCTCAGTTTTATTACACGTTATATGATAACGATTGCTATGCTGCACGATATTCTCGACACTAAATTACGATTACTCTTAACACTTTGTAATTATAGTATCACGTCTTTATCTCGTGAGGGGTAGACAGAGCCAAGAGTCGCGAGGCTCGGAGGCCACGACTAGTTAAATGGTGGGCTTATTTGTGGAATGGATTTGGATGGTTTGTAATTTTCTATAGAATATGTACTCTCAGCCGGTTAATGAAGTTTACAATTTTCTTAATTAAGAAAATAGGAGCAAAGTGCGTTCTTATAATACGCAAATTTTTGTGAACCCGAGATGTAATGAAATAGGCGGTGGTATTTTAAAATGCAGACTGAGCACAAAATGGTTAGAGATTATTTATCTAGCTGTCAATCTAGTTCTGGAAACGATCTTAAATAATGCCTATATCAGGATCAATTTCGATCGAATATGCTCTAAGCATAGAATAAATGTAACTCATCGTGAAAAACAACATAAATGCAAATAATCGAAATCAAAATAAACTGATTCTTGCGGGGGTACAAGTGTAATGATAAACGTAACATTCGTTCTGTCAATGTGACGAATTATAAATATATTTAAAGACAGATAATATGTTCACTGTTCATGACTGTAACCGCATATTTTGAGTTAGATATAGAATCTACGGATCGTGCAGGTGTTCGACGAGGTGTGCGCGGAGCTGGCGCTGGCGCTGCTGCAGCTGCTGCAGAGCGCGCCGGCGGAGGAGCACCTGCACCGCGCCGCGGCCGCGCTGGCGCGCCTGGCGGCGCACTCGCCCGACGTGCCGCAGCTCATCGCCGTGGTGGGGCCCGCGCCCGACGCCTTGAGGTGCGCCCGACACCTTCCGACGGCATAGCGAATGTTTTAAAAGTACGTCATTGAACATCGTATCGTATTACAGGGGGGTGAGCCCGCGGGTGGACGAACAGATAGACTTGATAATGAAGAAGCTGAAGTAGAGCGGCGAGCGTCGTGACGTCACCTGCCGGCGCGCGCCCGCTCTTGTGTCAGGAGATAAACATAAATTATTTTATTTGAAATAAATATCTAATCGTTGTAATAATTTAGAACTGTAGTTACCAGTGGACGCTGCGCTGCGCTCGCTCGGCGTGTGGCGCTCGCTCGCTCGCTCGCTCGCCGGCAGCGGCGGTGTACATAAATTGTTATCAATTTCACTAATGAGCATATTTAGCGTAAGTACCTGAGCATGTAATTAATTATGTTAGCACTTTAGTATTTATTATTGTATTCGATTGTTGGGAAAGGTATTTTCATATTTTATTACTAATTAGAATTGTTATGGAGTAGTTAAACTGTAATCATTGGTAACTTTTTTCACATAAAATATTGTTTTCTGATATTGCCGAAGTATGATTTTGTATAACCTGACGAGGATTTCCTATTGTTTTATTAACACGTTGCCCGGTGTATGTCTATATAGTCTATACCAGTTAGCTCTAACGCACGGGACTGAGGTGCATTTATGCGATTTTATACAGATAATGTACTTCTAGGAGTGATGTATTATTAAATGGTGGTATACACATTTGTTAGTTTCATTTCTGAACCCTATGTATGTAGATTTGAGGCAAATAATTGGGCCGAGGGTAAGTATCCGCCTATAATCTATAATCTATATATATAAAAGCGAAAAACACTCACTCATCACGAAATCTCAAAAACTACTCAGTCAATGAAGATGAAATTTGGCAGGAAGGTAGATTGTAACTAGGAGACGTCCGCTTTTTTTTGGAAAGGATTTTTAAAATTCCATTTCTAAGAGGGTGAAAAGGGGGTTGCAAATTTGTATGAAATTTAGTATGTTCGTTACGCTATGTTACTGGATGACCGATAACTTCTAAGTAAAGCACGCGTGTATCATCGTCTGTACAGAAGCCAAACAAGCCATTAATAAACGTCGTTTTATACAGAGATACGTTTTTATTTTTTTTTACTATTATCTCTGATCTTCGAGGCTACCAGGCCGAATTTTTTAAAAAATACCGTTAATTGTCAAAAGTTAAATGCTTAGCAGGGTTTCGAACTGGAACGGTAACGACCTATTTAAAAATATAGTATCTAGTTGTTGAGATAAGTATACTACACACTCATAAGCCATACTCATAACACAAGTCTCGAAAAAAACTTCAATCTTGCGTTATTGTGCCGCATAATATATTGTTATATGTATATATTATTAAAATCCTTGATACCTCAGGTCAAATAGCGGAAACAGCGTTTAACGTATGCTATGTTATTAATCTTGTGTTTGTTGGGATTTCGCTATCAGTTGTCAGCAAGGAAAGTGAGGGAGCGCGATGCTCGGCGCAGTCTCGCGGAGCGCGCCGCGAGCGACGACCTCCTCCAGCGCTCTGGCTCTAGGCTATGTTATCCTCTTCATTCGATCGGACTCTAGTTGAGTGAAATTGAAGAGTTGGGCGACCGAGTGCAGGGTGACCGGCAGCGCGATGTCAGGTAGCGAGGGTAAGCCGCGGCGGGAGAAGGCGGGCGGCGGGCGCTGGGCGCGCCTGGCGCGGCGGCGGCTGCCGGTGCTGGCGTGGGCGCGCGGCTACGGGCGGCTGGCGGCCGCCGCCGACCTGGTGGCCGGCGTCACGCTGGGCCTCATGCTGGTGCCGCAGAGCATCGCTTACGCCTCGCTCGCCGACCTGCCCGTGCAGTACGGGCTTTATTCCGCCTTCATGGGTTCGTGCAGACACCTTTTTTCTGGTTTCCACCTTTACGTTGTTGTGGATACAGACGGCGCAAAGTATTATTATTCGGTTCATAAATAAATCAATGTATAGAGACAAATCACATAAATTATTATGAGGTATTGTATTATGGGATACACGCCCGAAATCCAAGATTTAGTCCAATCACAAAAAGATCATTTTCCATCATAACCTTACCGGGAATCGAACCCGAAACCTTAGTAGCAGTCAGGCACGTTAACCATTACACCACGGAGGTCGTCGAATTCATATAATTATCTTTTCCTTTCAATTTTGACTTGAGTGCGTTTGACTTCAATCTCGCCTGACGAAATGCTTTTCGTCAGGCGAGATTGAGTTCTGAGGTGGAGCACGCAAACTCAAGTAATGCCTATTCACTCTTGCCTTGAGCATCCCCATATTGAATGAACTCGGGAACAACGACGCAGGGAGATAATTCCATTGCTTAGCAGTTCGCAAAATAATTGAAGTGAAGCGGGTAGTACGGTGAAAAGGAACATCTATCACATATGGATGGCGGGGTGCCCAGGCCGCGTCGTTCATGTGTTATAATTATCTATACATATAAAAAAAATGTAACTGAGCTTTGTCTGTACATGGGAAATATTTAAGAAAAAAATATATAGGTGCTCTTTATAGGGCCTATAGAAGTCAAAACCATTGTTTTTAGAATTTTTTCTGTATGTTTGTACACCCATCACACAAAAACTACCAAACGGACCTGGATGAAATTTGGAATAGCGATGGACGATGACCTGGAATAAAAGATAGGCTACTGTTTATCCCGGAAAAATGTACGGTTCCCGAGGGATATAATTTATTGTAGTAGCACTTAGTAATCTACGCGGATGAAGTTGCGGGAATTAGCTAGTTTTTTTAATAAAACTATAACTAGGCTATGTAACATAATTTTTTTTATAAGGCCGATAGAAGCCAAAACGATGTTTTAGACGATTTGTTTGTCTGTTTCCGCATTATACAAAATCTCCGGCATGAAAGATGCTTTTCGAGTTACTATATACATATTAAAATCCTCTAAAATTTTATACATCCTAACACAGTTTTGACTTCAAAAAAACGTACAAGTTCGGGTCGGACTCGCACGAAAGGTTCTCAAAACGAAATATTGGCATATTCAACAAGTCTTTGTTTTCTAAAAAAACCTTTTCATTCTGAGGGATGTTACATGTATGGGGTAGTTTTATTTTTCCAAATCATAGCACAAACTTTTGATACTGTCCAGTGGTACAAACGAGTGTAGCTTTTTAAACGGACTGGCAGAACTTTGCCCAGCAAGGACCTTGTACAGTTTATTAAAACAAATAAGAGAAGTAGCAAATATGAGATTGTGTGGGCTTTCACCTCGGGCTGCTGTTGTAATTTAAATTAATTACCGTCGATAACAAAACAATCGTGCGCGAACATAAATAGACAACGTACTTATAATAAGTCCATTCAATAATGTTTAATTGACAAATATGATAAGGAGCAAAGTAAATAGGAAAATATTATTGTGCAAGATTAATGAATTTTAGAATCTATTTTATAATTAATTATAAAGTATTGATTATAGCGGCAACGCAGGGGAATTTTTCCTGCTGTGGCAAATGAGGAATCTCCAGATAATAAAAGAGGGATTTTTAAAAATAAATTAGTATGTTTGTAGGAAAAATTATAAAATGGAATATTAGGTATTTTGTCATTTTCGAAAGTTTCAATGCGTAAGATGCGCAACGAAACGTAGGTATTTAAGTAACGTTTCGCTGCTTGAAAATGGGCTAGTTGTCTTAATTAAAAGTGACTATACAAACATAGTAATATTATGAATAGCATCAGCGAGTGTGCGTGAGTGTGTGTGCAGTGCAGTAGCGTTGGATGGCCGCAGGCACGATGCTGTACACCTTCCTGGGCACGGTGAAGGAGGTGTCGATCGGGCCGACCAGCCTGATGGCGCTGCTGACGCTGCAGACGTGCCGCGGGCTGCCCATCGAGTTCACCGTGCTGCTGACCTTCCTCTCCGGCTGCGTGGTGACGCTCATGGCGCTGCTGCGGCTCGGTACGTCCGCGTCTGCGCGAATCGTCGCCGCCGTAACAAAAAGGGCACAACTAACATCTTTGTCAAATTCTAGTTAAATGTACAGTCAGATTAAAAAAAAAAAACAATCTGTCTAATATTTCGCTAAAATTTTTGTTAAAAATGTTAGATGTGCCCTTTTTATTACGACAGCACTATATTAAAAAAATCATTATGTACAATGTTAATACTTAATGCCTTTGGAATACTGATAAAAGGACATAATAACTCGGAATTGAATATGTGGTGACTTATTAATGATTTCAGGCAAAATTCTGAATAATGTGCTCCGATTCGATTGTGGAACATAATCCGACGTCCGATCTTTCCCCGGGTCATTCTACGACTTCATTTGTCCATCAGATTTCATATAAAGAGAAGAATTTTATTTGGTACCACAAAATAATTTACATGTCGACTACATTGATTCCGCGCATATATCAATATATAATCCTCAAATTAAAAAAGATTGCAAAACATAAACACAGAATTAACATTGATTCGATTTCACACTTAAAACCGCATCTTTTTATTCAGTTCTTATAAATGGATATAGGGGGGCTGGTGGAGTTCATCGCGCCGAGCGTGACGAGCGGCTTCACGTCCGCGACGGCGGTGATCATCGTGGTGTCGCAGCTGAAGGGGCTGCTGGGGCTGCGCTTCGCCGCGGAGACGCCGTGGGAGAACGCGCTGCAGATCTACGCGCGCCGCCACCGCGTGCGCTACGCGGACCTGGCGCTCGGCCTCGTCTGCTGCGCGGTGCTGCTGCTGCTGCGGGTGCGTCGCCTGGCGATGTGTAGTACGGGAGGACGTTGACATTCGCCCCTACAATATTTATTTATTAATCTCTGACGAAGCTGTAATGTTTTCGCGCATATACGTCGTTGACTGTACGAGGTGGTGTTTTCAGAAATTGAAGGACGTGAAAGTGAGCCCGAAGAGAGCCGTCCTGCGCAAGACGCTGTGGTTCGTGTCGATCGGGCGCAACGCGCTGGTGGTGCTGGGCGCGTCGGTGTTCGCGTTCCTCTGCCACGACCCCCGCCGCGACCCCCTCGTCAGGCTCTCCGGCAAGTCGACCTGTTACTCACTTTACCGTACACTTAGAGCCACACTTATGCGAGGTCGATGTTAACGTTTAATATGATAACAATGTGAAAGTTTGTGACTACCAGTTATATCACCACCACCCGAAGGTAAGTATGTAAACGTACTAATGGATTTATAATCAATAATTTTGCGACAATTTTATATCTCTAAGGAAACCTATTTGAAGTGTACACAACAAGAGATGGGTTTCGGGTATCGCAGGCGTAGTGGAGCCGGGGCTGCCGTCGCTGCGGCTGCCCGCGTTCAGCGCGACGCTGGGCAACACCACGCTGGGGTTCACGGACATGGTGTACACGCTGGGCTCCGGGCTCGCCATGGTGCCCGTCGTCATGGTTCTGGCCAACATCGCCATTGCTAAGGCTTTCAGTGAGTGTTCTGCTTACACTTCAAATGTTGGTTTCATCATCATCATCATCATCATCATCATCATCTGCCTGCCCTGCTCCCATGTTACTTGTGGTCGGCGCAGTATGTCTTATTCTTTCATTCTCTCCTGTCACTCGTCACAAGGTCATTCACACCCTTCTCCCTCATATCCTGCTTCACACAGTCCATCCATCTTTTCTTTAGTTTGCCTCTCCCCTTCCGTCCATCAAAATTCATATTCATTAGTCTCTTATCAATATGCGTTTCAGCCTTCCTCATAACATGTCCTCGCTGGTTTATCTACCAAAAATGTGTTGTAAAATTTCAGTTGTGTTTATTCCACGTTTGATACGTTTTATGTTTTACTATTCTTATTGATATACGTAGATGTTAATATAACAAGGTTTAATTTGCGAAAGAAGTGGATCCTGTCATTTACTTTTTATTTGCCATACTTTCTGATTCACTAAGTACTTATGTAATGTAGGTATTAACAAAAAATAAAGAATCAAAAAATAGTTATTCACAAAGCAAAAAATATTTAGTTATCTTCGATTTGAAGAAGGTGTAAGTGACTAGTTCCCACCCCTCGTCACCTGTCCTGTCGTGCGCAGCGGCGGGCGGGCGCGTGGACGCGTCGCAGGAGATGCTGACGCTGGGGCTGTGCAACGTGGCGGGCGCGCTGGTGCGCGCCATGCCCGCGTGCGGCGCCTTCACGCGCTCCGCCGTCTCCCACGCCTCCGGCGTGCGCACGCCCGCCGCCGGCCTCTACTCCGGTAACTTATTCCTTTATTTGACTGCTGATGACTTATTCCTCCTGTATGTTATTTTAATACTGTATTCTCGTATCGCTTCGACAGGCGTGATCACGTTGCTCGCGTTGGCCTTTCTCACGGAATGGTTTTATTTCATCCCTACGGCCTGCCTCTCCGCCGTCCTCATCTGCGCGGTCATCTTCATGGTCAGTCTTCAGACGATCGATAATCACACTCGAACGAGTTCTTAATAATATTTTGTCTAATAAAATAGGAATAGATACGACTTCGATCGAGTCACGCATTTTTTAAGACCTAAGCTGTGAACAGATCGACTTCGGCACGGTGAGGAAGCTGTGGGCGGAGAGCCGCGCGGAGCTGGGCGTGGTGGGCGTGACGTTCGCGGTGGGCGTGGCGCGCTCGGTGGAGCTGAGCGTGCCGGCGGGCGCGCTGGCCAGCCTGGCGCTGCTGCTGCGCCGCCTGGCGCGGGCCGCGCCGCACGTGCAGACGGGCCAGGTCTTCATTCATTCGTTCTAACTGAAATATACTATGAGCCCGTTTCGAGGGTATAAGCGATATGAAGTTCGTCTTATTTTTGAATAATTCTTTATCGTCGCACACGCTCGTCAGCCGCAGATAATTATGATTTAGCCATATTTAAAATTTCATTCGGTACATTCGTTAAAGAATGACTATCAACGGAACGGAACGAATCTTCGCGTTCCGCAGTCAAATGGCAAAGTTCGTCACGTCTGTATACGCAGCACGGGGAGGCGGTGGTGGCGCTGCCGGGCGCGCTGGTGTTCGTGAACGCGGAGCGCGTGGCGGCGCGCGCGCTGGCGGCGGCGGCGCGCGCGCGCGGCGCGCTGCTGCTGGACTGCTCGCGCCTCGCGCTGCTGGACCACGCCGGCGCGCAGGTGCGGCGCCGGCCTGAATACTCACGCGTTCGTCTTATTCGCTGATCCGTTCATCGGGTCATCATATATTTTCAAATTAACATGAATCATCCAGTGTATAGGATTCGTTACGAAGTTCTATTTTTTAAATTTGAAGGATAGGTTAATTGGAATTGAACTGAATAATCGAATACAAACTAGTGAGTTGCATAAAAAATTATGTAATTAAAATTTGACAAAAAGAAAGTAAAATAACAAAGAAAAAATATGTCTGAGCGCAGATTGTTAATATCGATGACCATTAGAGATGTTGTTAACAATTTTTTAAGAAAAACGATTCAACCGTATATACGGTTATATAAGTGAGAGAAGAAAGAGAACCTTGATAATCAAAGATTTCCTGTGTGACGTGGTGTGTGAGAACAGGTAGTGGACCGCATGTGCGGCGTGCTGGCGGCCAGCGGGCGCCGCGTGCACGCGGTGGGCGCTAGCGGCGCGCCCGCGCGGCTGCTGGCGCGCCTGCCGCGCCTGCACTGCGCGCCCGCTCCCGCTCCCGCTCCCGCGCCCGCGCCCGCTCCGCCCGACGCCGCGCCGCTGCTGCCGGCCTCCGACCTCCCTTAGTGACGCCACGATGTGCACTCGCCGACCTCTACTATTTAAGCTGTCGTAAAATAGATCATGTAAAAAATTATTTAAGAAATACATTTAATTTATTATTTTTGGTTTTTTAATAGCTAACTCTGATTAATTAAAATCTGATCGTCTGTGCCCTTTTACATACTGAAACAACGAAACTATCCATATAAAATACAGCTAAACAATCCTTTGATTGTATAGAAAAAACATTGTACTCAATAAATTAGTTCAAAAGTAGTACACGACAAAAGCTTTTACTACACTTTGATAAATATAACAAGAGACTTTTTACTATAATAATTTGGCTGTGCTAAGGTCAGCAAGGGCATACATGTATGATAGACATATCTGAATTTACCTAAAATTCTAAGCAAATGCTTTAAGCAAAAGTAAATGATTATGCGAATGAATGTTATAGATTCAAACCATAATTTCAGTGATTTGTACCTTAAAACATACCTATACAGTGTTTTAAAGACAGAAACTTGTGCTCAGCAGACGCGAGCAGAACAGGATGGGAGGGTGGTGGAGCCAGTGTTGATGCTTCAGGGGTCACACTGACAGTTCTCGCGGGGCGGCGCCGGCCGACAGGCGGCGTCGCACACGCCTGCGCACAACGGCCTGCCGCTCCCGCGCCTGAGCCTATTGGCTTCGCGGGTGTATCGCTTCACTGCGTCATACGCTCTGCAAAAGATTTATAAAATAGAATATTTTTATATCTAGTCATCATTAGGATCATCTTAAAGTTTTAGTGTGTGTTTTCGATTTTTTATAGCGTTTCTCTTTGCCAATTGTCTTTGAAGTCTCTTCTATTCTATTGAATTTTGACTTGAGTACCTTTAGAGAATATTAAATAGTTCATGAAATCGCTTTTGCCATTCTTCTCAGCAGTCAACGTTCACATATGCTCGTAGCCTATAGCTCGATTAAAATATAATTTGATTAAATACTGAAGTGAAAAAGTGCCTTTGGAGGTCAAATTAAAAATTTAGATATACGTGGTGATAGATATACGAGGTCAAATTAAAAATTTAGATAGATAGATAACGGAATAATGTATTAGACTGACTGCACGACATCCGGGCCGGGGTAGGGCGCGACGCGCAGGAAATGGCGCGCTAGATCGCGGCTCACCAGCAGCAGCGGCGGCTGCAGCAGCGCGCACAGCGCCAGGCACGTCCACAGGCCGTGCTGCGACGAGGGACACGGATACAGCGTAGCTCCCTCACGGGGTAGTCAGTGTCGAGAGCTGCGAGACTCGAAGGACACGCTTAGCAAAATGGTGGGATTATTGGTAGAATGGATATTAAGATCTAAGGATATGTTGCTTGCCCATCACCTATGAGAATTCCCTTGATTGACTTTTACAAACTAAAACGATGGTATGACTCACGATGGGCAGCAGCACGTGTTCACAGACCGTCAGGTACATATTGCCGATGGGCTCCACTAAAAAATTGTCGTGCGGCAACGCGTGCGGCACGACGTGGCGGAACACGGTCAGCACCTTATATGTGATTCGTTCATAATCCTGTGACAAATAAATCATGACAACTGTGACTATAACTCAATAAATAAATAAATAAATACAATGGAAAAATCACACAGATTGAATTAGCCCCAAAGTACATTCCAGATTTATGGGATAACTCAATAATACTATATTTTTAAACTAATGCACATTAGATAAACACTCAAACTAAGGCCAGTCGGAAAAAGATAATTTTCCATCAATTAGACGTGCGATTGAACTCCGCGTAGCAGATAGACACGTTGATCATTACGCCATGTGGAGGTCGTCACTACACTATATTTTTATTTTATTTATTTTCCTGTCCATAAAAATTTAAACCATATAATAAATAAATAAATAGTCGCCGAGAATAATAACTAACATACCGACGGGCAGATAACATGATGAAACTATGTATAAGGATCTCGTTTTCTGCCAGTTGCTCAAGCCCAAATAAGGAAAATGCGAACTAGGTCTATTTTTGAAGTTTTAGGAACATGGTTATTATGTATAAACTTTCATCACTTTCTCCAGGTGATGGAAGTTTATATACTCGTAAATAAATATGTTGAAATAGTAGAGTAAAACAAGTACAAAGATTAAGCATATTGTTATCTTGATCTTGAGATAGATACGAGGAGATTTATATAAAAATCTTACATTAAAATAGCATTTACCTTAATTTTATATTTTTGCTGGCGGAGAGATTCGTTGAAATAATACTCAGCTTCGGCGATCTCGCGCAACAGATCCTCAATGGTTTGCGGCAGCGCCGCACGCCGCGCGTTGAACAGACGCGACCGCTCCAATCGGCTAACGCTCTCCTAGATAAATAAACTCAAATTATATATATACTTGCGAGACATTTACATAAATAAAATTATAAATTATTTACGTTCTTTATTCTGGCTTTTAAATCACTTATAAATTGTAGAATACTTAGGTATCTTTGTATATGCACTAAATTGATTGATTTGACTTAATAAATAAATAAGCTTGTCTTAAAAAAGTCGTTTACCATTAATGTCTTTACACCGCTAAGCTGATTTCAAGCATTTGATACGTTACGTTGAGAGCGTGCGAGCGCTGCATCATAGGCAGGAGCAGGGCGCGGCGCAGTGCGCGCAGCGCGGCGGCGGCGGCGCGCAGCTCCCCCGCGACCGAGTCGTGGACGCCCGCTGCTGCCACTTTTTGCGCCGTCCGCTCCAGGGTTCGTGCTAACACATCCAACTCTCGGGATGTCAAAGTGTATTTGAGCATGTTCAGTTTCAACGCAGCGGAAATTCTGGAAAGGTAATTTTTAATCGGATCGTGGAGTAATACTTATTACAATTCACGAGGTTGAATGTATCGTCGCTACTGCGGTAGTGGTTGAAGTGTCTCTATTCGTATACACCTGAAACGTGCATAAATCGTTTGTTCCACCTGTGAATATCGAGGTCGTGGAATGGCGTGCGGGCCAGCGCGCGCAGCGTGCGCTTGGCGCGGTCGCTGAGCAGCGGCGCGCGCAGCCAGGGCGGCGCCGGCGCGCGCTGCGCCGGTGCGCGCCATCGCCTCGCGACTTCGCGCAGCATTTTTTCTTTCTTTTTTAGAAAGAATCGATAGCGGGGTAACTCCATCATCCGCATGATGTGTAAGGTCTGTAATTCAGTTATTATTATTATTTTTTATTGAGGACGCCTAGTGCAAGCACCAGACGGGTGATCGGTCCGTCAGTTTGAAAGTATTCGAAGCGGTGGCATAAAAGAACTCTCCGAATTGGATTTTTATGTCACGCCCAAGATTTTCCGCGGTAGTGAAATAAGGTTATAAATTACTTTGATCAATTGTGATATGACTAACTATAAATAATACTACTATTATATTTAATTAAGTGAAATATAAGGTTAACCTCATACAAACGTCGTTTTTTTGGTTTATCGATATTTATTTTGTCACCATTTAGATGGTAAACGTCGAGTACGACCCGGGAAACGTTAAAACCTTTCGAACGATCAGCTTTCTCCTTAAACACCGACTTCTCGATATCAAAGAAGTCGTCCACCATCCTGAACATGGCGCTCCTGTGGGGTGCTCTAGAATATAACATGATAAATAAAACAATAATTCTATAAGGCAATAAACATGTTTAAAATACCTCAAATCCATAGATATAACATAATTACAAGGTGCAATTCAACAAAGATTGTAAATAAATGACAACGGATTGTAAGTAATTGTTAACGGAACAACTTTTACTCACAGAGTTGCCACCGATATTTTTGTATAGGTTTTCTAAAAACCAGTAATATAGTTACTAATATAGGAAATATACTAATATTTCGTTCGGTTCGTTCGTTCGTTCGGTCGTTCGTTCGTTCGTTCGTTCGTTCGTTCGTTCGGTTCGTTCGTTCGATGAAAAGTGAAATAAAAGTTATTTACGGCTAGCTGTAAGAACCGCAGATGTAATTTATATAAGTATCTCTACTATAATGAATACGCTACAGTTCAGTAAATGATTAATACTCACTGAAATGGATCACATATGCCGCGTTGGATGAAGATGCCGACGATGAAGACTAGCACTGTGCTGCAGCAGTATATGGCGAGCATAGCGATTACCAGTACCATCGTGCTAAAAATACGAAAATGATATCACGAGTAGCATTTATAATATACTCGTGTATATAAAGGCATTGTCACAAGAAAAATGTTAAAGGCACCCACCAATATATCAAACGGGCGCCGAAGCTCCTGCTACAGATGGCGAGGAAGCGCGCCGGCGAGGCGCGTGCGCCCAGCACTCCCCACGGAATGCCCAGCGCCAGCACCAGAGGGGCCTGCAACCTCCACAGCGTTACTACGGGCGGCTTGCGCTCCAAGTACGTACGATGCTGCAATATACAGACGACACAACAACACACAAGTCATGGTTCTAAATTGCATCGGTAATTCATATAATAGGGATTAAACATGTGCTAAGCCCTGGAGCAAGCGTTACTCCAGGGCAACAATACAATTCTTTTTAACCTTTTATGCAAAAAACAAGCATATAAAACGAGGAACATTAAAGTGAAAGTTATCCTTACTGGTGTTAACACGATCGTAGAGAAAGCCAGCCATTTGATGATCTTAGCGTAGTGGTCTTCGTATAATATCCTGTAATTCTCAAAATTTTCTAGCTCATCATATACACCAGGAAGCCAGAACCACATCTCGTGATGAAATTCATATCCCAAACGTCCTGTAAGAGACCTGGAGTTTTACATAAGGCAACATGTCTGATAACCAGATAAAAATGTCTGTTGCTCCAAAAGTTAACTCATAATTGATTTGATCAATAATTAAAAATTGGCCACCCTTAAAAATACACGTAATGTTATATTTGCATCTCCGTAAACAGTGATAAAAAATTAAACGGAAGTTACAAAAGATAGTACAAAAACTCAAAATCCTTGGTCAATAAATCGGTAAGTAAATCTACATGTTCGGGCTCATAACCTTTGGAAAGTTTCCGTTTACTTCCTATAATTCTGATTAGATGGCTTAGTCAATATTGCATCGCTATAGTTATAGATTTCAAATTGTAACTTTGGCTCAGTCCCTTAGCCGTGAAATTATCCAGAGATTAAATCGAGCTACCACGTACCTTGCAGCTCGAGCGCGTCGTCCATGGTGTCGGAGAAAAGATCAATAAAGTTTTTGTTATATTGTCCGTACTTTTCAATCATTTCTTTCACACTCATCCTCGTCTGTACAATGTCCTGTTTGATGTGGGTGGCGATTAGTTTCGTCACGTTTTCCAACAGTCTAGGGACGCCTGATATCTGAAACCAATGAAAAACCGGCTAAGTGCGAGGACAATCAAGCAGGGCGTAAAATAAAATTGACATTGTAGTGACATGGAGTCTGCTGCTTACTTTTGTAGCCTGCAGCATGAAGTGGCCGGCTCGTCCGGGGAAGTTCCACACTCTCACAGAAGACCGACGCCTAAATGGCGGCTATCAGCCGCCATGCTCCGTCCGATGTTTTCTATGGGCGGCGGTGATCACTTAATATTGCGTGACTCGCCGGCGCATTTGCCTCCCTCTGACATAAAAAAAAATACGTGTGGCACTCGAGGACTGCCGCGGTAAAGCTATTGCATAGCATTTATTCAAAAATAAGAAGATACTATTGTTGATTTAATTTTTTTTTTTAATTTTTTTTTATCTGTAAAAATAAAATAAAAAAATATATTTTAAATCAACATGTTATCAG
>JADGIL010020920.1:2892-19974 GCA_020352625.1 Cactoblastis cactorum | reverse complement strand
CTTTGAGACACTTCCCACTCTTCGATCACCAGATTCGATGCAGAGGAATCCTATTGCTAATACCCCCGCTGTCCGTTCGTATGTGTGTTAGTCACAAGGCTATATCTCATGAACTGTGATAGCTAGACAGTTGGAATTTTCACAGATGTAAGTATTTTTGTTAACAACAAATACTAACAATAATAAAATAAATATTTAAGGGGCCATTTTACTGCTGCCATTCTATTAAATTCGATTTTCTTGCCTTTTTTTATAAACAATAAGCTTTCGCTCGCATCGAATTCGGAAGGTGGGGGAATAAAATTAAACAAGAAGTAGCCTATGTAACTCCCCAGCCCTTGAACGACCACCACATAAAAATCACACTAATATTTTGCTCCGTTTCGACTAGAAAGACGCACAAACAAACAATCACACTTATAATATTAGTATGGATATGGATCCTAATGTGATATGATTGCTGCTTCTCATAGGAGATTGGCTAGCAACTTGTCACTTAATAATTAATACCTGAATTTCTATACAGCCATCGAGCTAAGTGTGGTCTTTGAGTTTTATGATTCTTGATTCAGTCTATCCCGTTCGGGATATTGATATTGTATCAAAAAAAAAAATTGTTCTCGTTTTTGGAAAGTTGTGTAATAAAGACAAATTGTTAAGATTTGGCTGCGTATAACTTAATTTGGAGCTCCCTTAATTGCGGATAGAATTACAATCAGCAAGAAAGTTGTCGAACTTCAAAATTATTCGGCGTAACATTGTTACTGTTAGTTGCCAATGTTATTCCGGGCACAGAGTCGGCTGAATGTCCAATTTACGTTTTCCGTTCCATTAGCTAAATATTGCAATGATACTGGCACAATATAAATTAGTGGACAATGCGATGATTAAGGCCAAAATTCGTCAACGTTCATTAAAGTGTAATTTGATCATCGACGACGAACGCTGAAAATGAACGTTTTATTTCTGTTTGATACTTATTTATTAAGACACACTTGTAGTGGTTAGTTTAAAATTAGTTATTATGTTAAGAATCCATAAAGTACACTCTATATACTATACAAGTAATTAAATTAAAAATTTTAAAACCCCCTCTTTATGCATTGGGGGTTAAAAAATAGCTAAGAACATACAATTAAGTCACCTTTCTAACAAAAAAGAGAATTATCCAAATGGGCTCATCTGTTTGGGAGCTATGAAGATAGAATGATACATACACACGTCAAACGTGTAACACTCCTTTTTGCGTCGGGGGTTAACAAAAGAGAACAACAACAATTTCTAAATAGGGGTTTTTAGCACGTAGGTACTTGCTAAGGCGGGATTTTGCAACATCAGCTTGAACGAGTTATATTATTGGCTAAATATCAGTCGTTGTGAGTTGATTGGTGGCGTTTAGTTAAATGTATAGACTATTAATTGATTGGCTGATTAAACCAGTTGGGTGCAACATATAATGTATATTTATGTGCATATGCATATTACTGCAAGTTATACTCAAGAAGCAACAAACGAAATATAATTTCATTAAGATATTTTTTTAAAGACAAGCAAAGTGCAGGAGTTCTTTGTGTTGGATACTTATATTGAAATGACACACAAATAAAATGAAGGATCTCACGTCAACCTGCATTCGTGGAGTGCTAACTTTTAAAATTTCACGCAGGCGACCATAATACCTAAGTATTGAAGGATGACTATGTACCTATTTAAAGGAAGTGCTAAATGTTACGGTTGATTTGTCTGTATGCTATTCAAGAAGTCCGGGGTTTGATCCCCGATCGATCGAATAAAAAATCATATCATATCATCATATCATTAAGATTATAAGGTGAAATTAGGTTGCTCTCCGACTTGACAAATGATAATACCTAATAGAGGTAGAAAAAGTGTTGGTAATCTTTCTTACTTTACCAAGACTGCAGAAGTACCTGCGGGCGACAGTTACCATTAATCTGCTCTGTCAAGGTAAGCACCGGTGATGGCTCGTCCCCGATACTGGGGTTCTAACCATCGAAACTCGCCATTTGTTTTTAAATATTTCCGGGTTCCGTTTGAAAAAAGTTAAGAAGTTATTGCAGCTGCATTAAGTACCGTTAATTTTTATAAATCCGATGTAATTATATCATCTTGTGACGGTCAAATTCTAGCGAAGTTATTAAAGTTCCTCAGACCCCTAAATACGGACCTGTTCCAAATTCCGTACCATGACACGTCTTTCTAAAACCCCGAACTATATTTTTCTATACTTCAAATGTCTAGTACAAACATAGTACACTTAAATCCAGTTCTACAGCAAAATCTCATTCTTAATTACGTATCCTAATCATTTATTATACTTTCTACTACTCTATGACCCTGATCCATGTCCTGACCCTTTCTTTTTATGACAGAGGTAGGCAAACGAGCAAGCGGGTCACGTGATGTTAAGTAATCACCGCCGCCCATAGACACCTGCTACCTTTAAAAACTAGCTGCTTACCTAAATACGTATCTAGATCCTACCACGATAGTTTGTTTTTGAAATTTCGTGTATAGAAATTTATACTTAGATACATAGTAAGAATCGATTGTTTACGACAAATTTATTTATGACTAAGCTTACTGCCACTTCCAAGCGTTAATGGAGTAGAAATGGCGCAACAAACTATGCTGCAGTATTTTATACTGAAATGAATTTAGAAAAATCTGTACCATACTACTACAGGATACCTATACGTTACTTATTTTGTAATCCTAGCTATTGGCCGCTGCTTAGCTCTCGTATTTGGGGAGTGGGTGAATAGAATGAGGCAAAAAGTAGTTTATGTCACTCTCCATCCAGGCCTTCAACTATCTCCACATGAAAAATCACACTAATCAGTTGTTCCATTTTGACGTGAAAGACGGACAAACAAACAAACAAACACCCTTTGATATTTATAATATTGGTATGGATTTTACGATGGATTGTTTAGTCTATTAGTAGAATAGTACTGTAAGTACTGAATGTGGGTATAGAAATTTCTGAATACCTAATGCTAACATGAAGCTAGGGTTCTGCAAATTAATGGCCGCTACAGGCTCCATGCGCTCAGGTGGCGTTATTTACCGCTTTCCCGACGCCGTAGTCATAAGGACCTCGTAAAAACGTGCGCGGGTGACTAATGAGCAACAGGAGAGGACGTTGCCGGAATTATTTTTATTGTTTTCATACCATAATGGGACGCTAGACTGAATAGGGACTAAAACTGCTTGAGTTTCTTTCGGCATTTCTTGTCAAAAGTGGTGGTAGTCTGGAGCTTGATTAAGCTTGATTGAGCTTGATATGTTTATTTATTTATAATATTGACCTGAAATGGTGCCTGTAAAAGTCTATAGATACATATATATCGATTTACAGCTCATATTTAGCTTCTTTGTGTCGTGGATTCGTTTAGAAATATTTATTGGCGCTGGAAATAATACAGGTAGGTACTCCAATATTATCTATGAATTTTGTATCTATGAAGGATTTTAAAGGGTCAATAGAAGTCAACGTGGTTTATTTTCATAGATTATTTTCATTTTTGCCTTCATCTGAATGCGCGGAAATATATTTACAATCAACAATTTTTCTCCTAAGCAGCAAGTCGCACGCAACGGCTAATACGTTGATTAGTCTCTTGGGAAAGCTAAAATATAATTTACTACTTCAATAATAGGTGAGCAGTAATTAAGGGATATTAATACCTACCGAACTATTGAGATGCCGCAGCGTCGGCATTCCGATATTGCCTCGATAGAGCGTTCCAACTGATGTGGAATATTCCACATAGCTCAGCAGGCGTTGATCTTACGTGAGCCATTTCTTTCACTCGTTTTAGAGTCCGATGTTCAGCAGGTGCAAACGGAGCCCTTATTTTATACTACTTAGAAAACAAATAGGCATCCAGCCCACGAAAGGAAGACTGAGTCTATGAATAATGTTGTTTTTTTTTATGGCAGAGGGAGGCAAACGAGCTGACGGGTCACGTGATGTTAAGTAATCACCGCCGCCCATAGATACCTGCAAAACCCGGGGGGTCATATATACTATAAAAAAATATATATATATTTTTATTTACATATATGTACATATATATGACCTTTAAATGTCTGTTTTGTATTAAACTAGCTTTTGCCCACAGATTCGCTCGCGTCAAGTTCGGGGGGTGGGCTATTCCCCCAAAAAAAGTAGCATATGCTCCAGCGTCTTCAGCTGTGTATAAATAATTACACTAACCCGTTGCTCCATTTTGACGTGAAAGACAAACACATTTTCACATTTATAATACTGGTTTAAAGGATTTAATAGAACTATTATTAGCGAAAAATATAATTAAAAATAGAACGTTTTTAGCGAAACATCTGACATTAATGATCCGATTACTGCTGTAGGTATATCTCGTTCGGATAAGTAAGATGATATATCTGTTCTTCATCAAATTGCAATTAAGGGAGGAAAATAATTAATTTTCAGAGCGAGGGTGGGGCTGAGCTAGTCTTAGATTAGATCTTAATGGGCGTCTAATTATAATATCTGCCCTCGAAACCGGTATCTAGGTAGAAATAATCACGTACCTGCTTACACAGAAAAATTATTTAATCACTGAAGTCTAATTCGCAAATTTTGTTTGTATTTAAAATGCATGCATATGTTTACCCGACTGCGGGAGAAGGAGGGTTATGTTGTTGTTAAAGCTATTTGTCCTATATATAGCCTTAAAACAGGTTAAGCTAGTTTTTAGAAATACATAACAGAAAAGCTGATAACTGGCGTCATATTTCTAGGGTCGTTCTTTTTATAGGCACTTGACATAATTTGACAACTACTGGTAATAAAAAAGCCTTATTGCACACTAGTAAACTGAAAGTGTCTTTTAATATGTGGGCTTTCATATCATCACTTACCTAGTCATTCACCGATGTATTCAGCTTGCTTTTTAACATAATTTAACATCTTTCATGTTAGTAGGATACCATATCCCAACAAACAAAAATTGCTCCTGTAGTGGCTATCACTCAATAGAATTTTCCATTATAAGAAAAGGCAGTACCATAGATTATTCCATTGTAACATACAAATGGGCAGCGTTTAACCAGAGCACATGGGTACCCTAATAAATAAAATGAGAAAAATCGCTGGCTGGCCGAACGCCTATCCCTGGGGAATGCAACGGAAAATACGTATTTACATCCATAATGACGTCCCTTTCTCTCCCACAGACACTCGCAAAGACTGCCCTTTTAAACCGAAGGCTTTCATTTTATATTATTTTAATTTTTTATGTAGGTGTGGCTTGAATTTCAAATCAGTTCAAATCTTCAATTTTGAGTAAGTATTTCTCATTATTTGCAAATTAATATTACCATGAAGCCAATGCATTATTAATTTGTTATTTTATTATGTTCAGCGTTGTTTCTTCATTCTTTTTCGGATAAATAACCCTATACAGCTTTTTAAGAGTATACAATTTACTCATAAAACAAAACTGAAATTACTGCCACTACTATGTACTGTTCATACATACTTACATAATATAAATGACTTGTATAATAATTAGTTTATTTTCTGATGTTTATCAATGCTGATATATCTCAATGATTGTTCAAATTCAACTAAGTATGATAATAATTTAGTAACAGTTTCAAATCTTGTAATCATATTATAAATGTCACAAATACCTTTGTAAGACCATCATTACTTCATCATATTTCTATTTCAGGAACTAGCCTCTTCACAACTAAATAAGCAAGAATGCTTTTGTAATAGCCCCAACATTCTAATGCATGTACCAGCTAGTATTTTGTGCTGATTTTTGTGAATAGAAAATAAATAAACTTTATTATTATTACAATCGTATTTAGAATCAATTTGTCAAACAAAATCGATTCAGGATTTAATTTAGGATTAGTTTCGACGCAATTACTCGTCTCTGCAATTCGTTGCTGTGCAATTTGTAGTACGAGTACGTTCTCTAAATTGCATTCAGTGCAGTAAAGTGTGGGACCGAGTGTCGTCTGTCGAAAAGCAGAAATTAAGCCTGCTGTTACCTGCAATTACGTACGTACGTTTTGTATAAATTTGCATTGTGTTTCACGAAATAAGTTTAGATGTTGCTATACTTACTATGAGAATATACGAGTATCAATGTTAAATACAATGTGCAAGCCTATTTGTAATGGTAGTGTTTTATTTGCCAATTTCTATGATCTATGAAATTATTAATATAAACATTAATTGTAATCTATGAGAAACAGCCATCACGTCTATGAATCTAAGAGAAGAATAAACTGGTTTTAGTCGATTCACAAAACAATCGGAATTTTTATAGAGATTCTTTTTCACATTTAATTTTGTCCTTTAACTTATTCCGTTCTCATTATTGGAACAGGAAATGTGAGTAGTATGTGAGTAGAGCGCTAAATACGTAGTCGGAGTTTGGAATTGTAACCTAATTCTTTCGTATACAGTGGACATTTTAATGACATGATAATTAAAAAACATACGGCCTTGCTACTGATAATTAAGTACTACGTTTTATAGATCGTTTTATACCTAGAAAGCCGTCATTACGGTCTCAATCAACTGTCAAACTGCCAAACTCCCGGCGGGTAGAAAGATTGAAAGATTGAAATAACTTGTCTAAATTAATTAAAATAGAATGAGGCCTTTGGAGCCCGGATGAATGTTAATCTACCTCTGAAATTGTTTATTTAAGGTTGGAGGAAGTTGGAGATATAATTTATGAGCCCGTATATAGGTTTTGGAAGCCATATTTAGGAATTTTAATATCCGTTATATCGTTTATTAAAGAATCTCCATTACCCTGTTAAAAACAAAAACCAATTGAAGAAAGTGTTCTCCTCGTAAGTACAGATTGATTTTGACTGCAATTATTATAATTTTTTATTTTTAACTAGTTTTTAACCACGAATTCGCTTGTAAATAATTATGAGAAAGAGTGAGAGAAAATAAGTGCTTGAAGAGTGAAAGAAACATCATCACAGAATTATTAACATAGAACAGATGATTATTTTTAATAATGAAAAATAGTAATAAAAAAAAATAGTAATATAAAGACACTAAGTATTAAAGTTTCCAACCAAACATAATATACAAATAATATTCCCAGTTCTATTCTATGTACAATATTGCGACGTTTCTAACTAGGAGTTGGTCAATTTGAGGCAATCTCAATTGAACATAGTCTGGAAGCGGTCCAACCGCAGCTCCGCTTGCTTCATGTTTTTTTGAGGGATATTTATGTTATCTTGCTCTCTGGTTTTGTTTCTTTTGGCATGTTTTATTGACCTTTTGACTTCATTAGACAGGCACTGAGTAAGTATGTCTATTTTTTGTCTATATTTTGAAGTAAGAAATGTTTGGCGTATTGGAAGATTTAATGTATCACATTGTGGCTCAAAATGTAATTTAGAGTTTAAGTATAATCAAGCCGAATTATAATGCTGGTTGATATCGGTTTTATTAAATGAATTGTTTACAACTGTGGTATGAATTGTAAATAGAATGAATTGTATAATAATTATTTTATGATAATTTTGTTTGTAAAATTTTGATAACTGTTTATTTAAAATATGAGGTTTTGACCGTTACCCAATAAATACGGAAATACAATGGTTGCAATATTGTTTTTGATCAGTTTTTTGACTAGAAAATAAAGTGTGATTTACCCACAAAGTTTTACTTTTATACAACGAAGCTGCATGCGGCTTACCAGATGGGAAGTGATCACTACGGCCTACAACATATACTCGAGAGAAATATCGTGGCGGTTCATTCCCTTAATTAATACCATGGCAGTTCGGAGTACGTGGCCTCTCGACCAAGAGGTCCCGCGTTCAAATCCTTCCATATTGGAAATGTTCTTTTTTTGATTGGCCTGGATCTTGGATGTTTATGTATATATGTATGTATAATAAAATATAGAGTCGTTGAGTTAGTATCTCATAATATGAGTCTCGAACTTAGCTTGGGGCTAACTCAATTTGTGTTATTTGTCACTACATATTTATTTATTTCGTTAGGTTACTCCCTAACTTGTTTAGACTGTTTCTAGTAACACATCTACTTGCATATTCTAAAAGTATTGTTTAGTTTCTTAAGCTCAGATGTATAATTATATATTACTAGCTAACTTTTCGTCTGTGTTAGTATATATTTATTTTGTAGAAAAGCTATCACATCTTTGGTTCGGGGTTTAATATAGTAATCGAAATGATGTGTTTTATATTGTTTTGACAGAATAAGTAAAACAATTATAAATTGCAAAATAAGGTTTCGCAAATTATTTTCGGGCTTTGTTAGTATATTGCATTAAAATGTTACGCTATGTGTAAATATAACAAATAATTATATAAAAAAAAAAACCGAAACAATATAACAAATCACACATCAAAATTACCCCTTTTTGCGTCAGGGGTTAAAAACATAGCTAAGAACACTCTCGATTAAGTCACCTTTCTAACAAAAAAAGATTTATCCAAATCGGTTCATCCGTTTGAGAGCTATGAGTCACAGACAGAATGACACATACACACACACACACACACACAGATGTCATGCTTATAACACCCTTTTATGCGTCGGGGGTTAAAAAACAGTAAAATCTTGGCCAGATAGGCTATAAATTAAAGTGCATACACAAGAGTATTCGTTGCACCTGTCGGCTCCCACCCCGGGAGCGAGCTCTGGAGCGCGGATGTAGGTCAGGCGAGCGCCTTGAAATCCCTCCATTACCGTTGAATAATGAATCGCTATTGATTTCTTCAAGTGTCTTCAAATGTGTTATGCTATTGCTTTTTATGAATAATTAAAAAAAATAATTATTTCACGTTAAATGAGTTATTGAGGTGAGGAAGATCCAATGCAGATAGTATTAATTTTATTAAATGGTAGCTTTTCCCGCGGCTACTCTGGCGTCGTATGATTCCTGATTCTGTGGGAATTTTGCATAATCCCGTTTTAGCAAGCACTTACGAGAACGTAAGTGCTTGCCTTTTAGAATTTTTTTTTAAATTTAAGACCCCTAGCACTTGTAGTTGTGCGCAACCCCAAATGCAATTTTCAAAATCCATTTTATGCATTATTTTTACTAATCACCATATCAAATTGTGTCGCGATTCAAAACTGACGAATTTTTACACAAACTTGCAACCCCCTTTTTCACCCCCACAGAAATGCAATCTCAAAATCCAATTAATGAATTATTATTTGTTATTTAACGCAAATTTAAATCTAAAATTTCATGTATTCAACACCAAGAATGACAAAGTTTCATAAAAACTTGCAAGCCCTAATTCACCCCTTTCGGAATAGAATTTCCAAAAATCCTTTCTTAACGTCTCCTAATTACATTCTACCTTCCTGCCAAATTTGATCTATATTGGCTAAGCAGTTTTCGAGATTTCGTGATAAATGTGTCAGTGTTTTTTTGCTTTTATATATGCATATAAAATCCATAGATCTATCTATGGATTTTATATTTCATTGATATGTAATCGTAACATGTTCTTTTAGGTATATAATTTTGTTCAATAAAATAAATCAACTGTGAAAATCTGAAAGACTAGTAAAGAATAGTAGAAAAATTTGCTTTGTTTTGATAAAAAAATAAGAAAAATATCACTTTATCTACAAGAGAAGCAGCAAAGAGTTTTTATTAAAAAGGTAAATTTAAATAACACTCAAATTGTTCCTCCACTCAAGTCGAGTGTTTAAAAGGAAAACTGTTAAACACAAAAAGAATACGAACTTTGGATTTTTTACACTTAAATTAACAACAGTTTTTTAATTAAGATTCCTGTCAAAGCGAAAGTTTGCTTCAAGGTGCCGACATTCCATACCTAATATAATTTAGCACTCATTTTCTTCGTAGATAAGTGCGCACCCGACTGTAAATCATTGAAATTACAGAATCACACTCAGTTTTTAACTTCCACATTACGCTAAGGAATTGAATTGTCACTCTGCGTTGATGTTCCCGAATTAGTTTAATTCGAATATTTTTAAAGCTAGAATGAAAGGGCGTGACATCAGTTGGCGTGTAAAATCTGACTTCATAGCTGCTATCCAGGAGTTAAGTCAAACGCACTCAAGTCTCTATAACAACACATCGTGTACTCCTCAATCAGCCTTCTACGAACTAACACTGGTTGCTTTCATTCATACCAAATTCCTCATTAAATATTTAAATTTCTCCTAAGTTGCCCTTCTTATGTATAATAATCCTGAATCTGAATAAAGTTCAAATACCTATTGCCTCGGATGTAAAACCATTTAGCAAATTATTAAAACATAGAAATTGCCCTAAGTATACTTATTGGTGCCTTGCCGTGTTAGTTTGGGAATTTGGGACCTATAAGATGCTATGACATACATAAGTATTTATTTTAAATTATGTATGATTGTTATTTGTATGATTTGTCGTTATATATTTATAGTGATCTTATTTGGACAAACGGCACGAAATCATTGAGACGACCTATCTATGCTTTCTTTAATTGTGTGTGTGGGTTTGTTTCTCGTATTGTCTGTAAACACAGTCCTACGGCAAACTTAATTAACTTAGTTGCAAGCACTTGGGTCCTTTAATTAAAACTTAAATTAATATACGTCACGTGCGGTTGCTTGCCATAGGTTTTTGGGGCTATGAAGAAACTCATTATTAGTTCTTAAAAGATTTATGCGAGTGTGTTAGCATATTGGAAAATAAATAAGTTGTGGGTAAAAAGTAATTTTTTAGGTTTAGAGTTTTCTTTTTGACTGTAAAGGCAGTGTATTTTTTTACTTATGCAAATTACTACATATTTGTTATACGTGCACTCATATAGTAAATAGCGATAAAGAGCAAGTCGGACTCGCTCTCGAAGGTTTTCGTGCCATTATAGTGTCTATATTGTGTATCCCTTATACATTATAAATGATTTTTTTCTCTATGACAATACTGTAATGATGATTTGACATATGATGGTTTTCCTCTCTTCTCTTTCTTCGAGATGCATCTATATGTAATACATATTTATCCTCATCCTATTTGACTATGCACACCTCACTTCATTAATTCCACGCTCTGCTAAATTAAACCATAAAAATATCACGTTTGTTGTATGGGACATTAATATTTATTTTTAATAAAATAAATATTAATGTCCCATACATGCCGTTAATAATTTAACGGCAAAAGAAATATGTCATACTAATTATCTACAGCCTGATGATAGCCAGACGGTCACAGGAGTCCTGAAATAGCCTATATATTTTATTTAATTAAATGGTCCTTTAATTAAATTACGGAATTAAATAAAGCCAACTTTAATAATAATTTGGGACTAGGCATCTCAAGAGTTTATAAATACCTATCCGATGTCCTTTGATCATAATATCACGATATAAATCATTCCGTTATTTACACAAATACAGGAGATTACACGGGGGACGGGCGCGGTAACGTTTTTCCAATAATAAGTACCCAGAAATGAAAGCTTTTATGGATCATAAATAGAGTGTTATGGTCTCCAAAGGGGCCAGGTCATTTTCACCGGACATTTGCTCTCAGTACCGACAGGGAATGTACCATTGACTTGTCGAATACCAAATGGAAGGGATCACAGGACGCCCAAATTGAAAGCCCTGTATTGGTAATTTCATTTGAGTATTATTATCATGACTATGGGCAATAATTTGCAGTAATCTCGCCACGTTTTGTTAAAGGGCCAAGGTTCAGTGATGCAATGAATATTACTTTTCTGAGACAACTTTGATAAAAATGAAATAGGTCGGTAGAACGTTGTTGATAAAATTGATTTGGTTATTGATGGGAAATTTGGAAATATAATAAGTACTGTATTTAGCAAATAAATGATCTGATTTGAAGTAATTTCGGGTTGGGATCATTCCACGCTTACATTTGTATCTTGGTCACTTATGTATATTTTCTGTCAACAGACAGGACAATGACCAAATCAAATTGTGCACAGCTTTCTCTGTACAAACAACTATATAATTTGTTCTGACAATTTGTTTATCTTGTGACAAATAAATAAAAGATTAAAAATTACGCATGTTTTGTATATGTATACATATATGTACCTATAATTACAAAATGTATATTTCTGTTTGAGCTTAGGTTAAATTTGTGGAAATCTTTAATCTGTAAAATGTCCCACTTTATGATCTTTTTAACCTATTGTTTTAACATACTTGACGACCGCCGTGGTTTTATCGATTAACAAATACTCTCTACCACTCAGTAGGTCCCGATTCCCGGTCAAGTCCCAACGGAAAATGACCTTTTTTTCGGCTTGGGTCTTTGATGTTTATCTATTTATATATATATACATATGTATTTGTTATAAAATACTGTATTCACATAACACTAGTCTCGAACTTATGATAGGGCTACATAATTCATCTGTGTGATTTGTCATTTTTCTGATGACATAAATGAACCAAAGACCATTTTAGATCACCATCCTTAGGATCACTGATCCAACGGATCTTTATATAATTCCAAAAACTTTATAACACAAAATAAACAAGCAAATACAAACGCGGACAAAATCAGAATAATTCCATTCAAAGAATAAGAAGTGCCCGGGGCGTCGAGTGATTACGGTGCGTCCTTTGTATGATCACAATTAACTTTGAGGACTGCGGGCTCGCAGCACTTTTGTCGATTGTCATGACGAAGTTTGAGGTGATCGTTAGATCAAAGATGGCGTAAACAAAGCTATGACAATATGTGACGGCCTTCAGGGTTGAATTTGGTCTTAGTGTTATCTAGATCTTTAAAGAGCTCTCAAACTGATATAAAAGGATAACCATTATTGTAATTACAGAAAAGCTTTGTGTAATAACCAAAACAAGGTTTCCAAAAATTATTTTATTATAAATCACAAATTAGTAGCTTCTCGATGCTTCTATAAAACTGTTGTTTGTTAATTATTACAATAATAAATGAAAATATATTATTGATAAATCTATGAGTATTCTTCTCAATGCATTGGCGGAATTTCGTTATCTGAAAGAAAAATAAAAATATTAATGAATATATATCAATCCTGTTATGTTATATCTTAAAGTCGTAATTTTGTTATGTAAGAATAGTTATTTTGGAATAGTAATTAATACTAATATCAAACAGCGGAGATGTTTCTTTGGTTAAACGCGATAATTTCTAGAATTATTTGTCTGAAAACAAATTCTTTAACTGTTAGACAGTCAATTTGTTGAGGAAGGTTATAGACTACCCTAATTCCCACGGGAAAGGGAATAGAGCGGGTAAAAACGCGGGGGAGGCGCTAGTTAATATTATACCTAAGTTCAAAATAAGAAAATTAAAATATGACAAGTAAGATCAATTTTTTACATGGGAAAATTATATTTCCATCAGGCTTAGCAGCCCAAAACTCTGCCTGCTAGGAGTACTACAGTTAATTATTCACCAAGACTGCTTGAGTTATAGGACTGCTTGAGTTTCGAAAATTTCGTTTAGAAATGTTGGTAGTCTGTAGCTTGATAAAGATATAAATGTTTATTAAATATTGATGTGAAAAAGTACCTGTGAAGGTTGAGAAGACCGCCTTTTTACCTACTACTTATTATTTTGTATTGTTTTTGTTACTTTTAATTTTTTTGGTGCAATAAAGAGTATTGTATTGTAATTTCTGAATAAATATTTTGATTTTTGTTTGATAATGTCATCTACTTACCCTTTTTGTGAAGTAGCACTTCACATTTGCAGTTAGAGCCGTCACACCCGCTGCCACTGAAGCCCGCTGATGAGCAGAATTCCTTGCATTTTCTTTGGTGGCAGCTTATGTCATCCGATGATCCAGATGAACCTGAAAATTAAGATTTGTTTAAATAGATAGGATAGGTATTCTGACTTATTTATATATAGATACAATTTACTTCTTTAAATAGTGATAAGATTTAAAAAATACGTAGAATAAAGGTGTGACAATAACTGAATTTACACAAATGAACACATTTTCAAATAATGACATTGTAAATAGTAAATTGTGCAATGTAAAGCTCCATACAAGGATGTTAGGCTCTATATTGAATAATTTGAGCTCAAACGTTATGATATGACATGCGAATAACATGAAATCACACAGATAGCATCTGACAAATCCCTCTAAAATACGTTATAACGTTAATACATTTCACAACAATATTTACATCGTCGTGTTAACGTTTTCGCTGAGTAATGAACGCCTGCTGAATATCGGCAATAACGTTCCATAAATGCGATAAAGTTATTTTAGCTGTTTAATACTCGATCATGTGAGAAATTGGACAAATTTGGATGTTACTCCATAAACATGAAACATGGAGTTTTATAAGACGTAAATTTTTTAAATATTTTTAAACATTTGTGTTGAATAATTATGAAAAACTAAAGTAAACCTAATTAAATGGCCCAGTGATCTCGAAACTTTGTTTCAATGTCCGAAACATCTGGTGAATAAATAGGTATGTATGTGAGATTTAAATACTTGTTATTTAGGATGCCAAATTTGTATTTAAGGCGTGGGCAAAAAATCTACTTTGTAGGAATTGATTTAACGAATAAGGTTTATAGTGACATTTCGACGGGTAAAAAGCTTTAACTAGCGTAGATATAGACATATAAATAAATAAAATATCTGTTTATCCAACGAAACTAATTGACCCGATTGACGAAAAGATTTACGGTATTAAGGTTTAATGACCCACAAGTTCCAAATCCGTCAAGAGCGAAGCAGCAAATAATAAGGTGGAGCTGGTAAATAATAAGAATTCCCACCTGCATCAGGGATCCGGACAATGCACTTGCATCTGTCGCCGACGCAGAAGCCAGCATCGTAGCGGAGGCGATGACACACGCCGTTGCATCGGCTTTGGATGCAATCACTGCTGCTTTCTACGCTGTGTTGATGGGTAGATTCGAGAAGGTCTGCAAAATTGATAACAATAAAGTCAAGAGTTATCTAATATCGAATTATTATACAACAAGTAATTAAATTAAAAATTTAAGACCTCATGATATAGTACAACAAACACACGTCAAACTTACTTTTTGCGTTTGGGTTAAAACATAGCATTAAAACACTCTTGATTAAATCATATTTCTAATATTAAAAAAAATATCTAAATCGATTCATCTATTTAGGAGCTATGATGCCAAAGACATAATAATACACATACACACACGGTAAACTTCTGACACCCCTCTTTTGGTTTCGTGGGTTAAAAACTTCAAACTATTACATAACATATACTTGTCTATATGTTTGTTAAATAAGTTGGGTACAGTATTATGTTGCACTAACCACATCTTACCCTAGCGGATCATTAACATTCATCTCCGATAGAGACAATATTTGTAGAGTAAAAGCTTACGCCATTTCCAAGATCAATCAACCAGATTATTAAAGCAGGCATAAGGTGGGCCTTTGATCAGAATTGGCTTCCATGTAATTGAATGACGATAATGAATAGTTAGCGAAGTAGGTAGAGAATAATAAATTATGTGGCATAATTTTTTCTATCGATGGTGATGCTTATCGTGTGATTATAGAGCACTTATTCAAAATATTAACATATACTATTTACTAACTATGAAGCTGTCTCAGGATATCACATTTGCAATGTCCGTTGACGCAGGCTCCCCCAGGGAATCCTATTCGCCTACAACTTTGATCACAATCCAAGGGCTGGCAATCGCCCAGGCTTTGCAATGAGGGGTCAATTGAAGCTGAAAAATAATTACACATGAAGCATCAAAAACATACGCCATTTCCAAGACCAGTCAAATAAGATTAATAAGGCAGGCCTTCAATCAAAATTGGCTTTCATGTAATTAAATGACGATAATGAATAGTTAGCGAAGTAGGTAGAGAGTAATAAATAAAGAATAATAATTATGTGATTTTTTACTATCAATGATGAAATGGTGATTCTATGAATGCTTATCTTGTGTGATATCAGAGCTCTCATATATACATATAACAAAACAGAAACCCAAGAATATGTCTGCCATAAGAGATAGTATTCGCAGAAGACGTCGCGGGCAGAAACTAGTCTATCTTTAGATATAAAAGAGGAAGGTGACTGACATATCCATAGAACATTGCACAGCCCTAACCGTTGAACCTAGAAGCATTAAATTTTGAATGTTGTTTCTTTATAGTGAGTAACCTGAGTGAGTAAAAAGGAATTTTAGAAATGCCACCCCTAAAGGAGTAAATTAGGGGATGAAAGTTTGTTTGAAACTTTCTATTCCTGGGATGGCAATGCTTAAAATTTTGTAATCTGCACGAGTGAAGCCGAGGGCAAAAGCTAGATAAAATATTAACACTCACATTGAAGCTTTCTCAGGATATCACATTTGCAATGCCCATTGACGCAATCTCCCCCATGTAATCCTATTCGCCTACACCTTTGATCACAATCGAGGGGCTGGCAACCGCTCAGGCTTTGTAATGAGGGGTCAACTGAAGCTGAAAAATAATTCAAAGTTGAAGTCAAAATATTTTTATTAAAATCGACTAAAATCTAGCACTTTTGAATCGTGAAATTGTTCATTTTAATTTGATTCCTCAATGAGTACACATGAAGCAACAATTTAATTATTAGGTTTGCTTAATAAGTTATGTTATAGTGGGCGCTATTTTGGTACAATTAAAACCGAATTTGGACTGGCAAATATATACGCATCAGATAAGTTCGGTGTTATCACTGCAGTAGGGCAGGGAAATATGGTCGTAATAAAAAGTAATAAATATTGCACGTAGTTTTTAAAAACACAATTTTTTGTTCCAAAACATCGACATACGGTAAACAACGACTCCCAATCCCGCTAAAAAAGTGTCCTCGGTACAACACTGCTCTTCGCTTATAAATGAGCAGACTATAACTACATAGTCTCGTTATTTTGACTTACACGCATTAAGACTTTTTTTCCAATATACGATTCTAGAAATGGAACTTTGTCGAAATAATCATGGTAGTTGTTATCTTAATTGAAGTGAAACCGAAATTTTGCTTGATTTTGTTGGGAACTGTGAATC
>JADGIL010020913.1:0-12708 GCA_020352625.1 Cactoblastis cactorum | reverse complement strand
ATGTGTAAAACTAGTTTTTGCCCGTTCGGCTTCGCTCGCCGTTGGCCTACCACTTAGAACTATTTAAGATAAACAATCTTACGGTACATCATTTTTGTGAAACTTCAATGGTTTAGGCAGCGTAGGTACGCAAAGATAGCTGTCCAGGGCAGCTTTTTCCCGACATAATTGGCATATAACGTAGCCTTACAACATATAATATTGTAGCCTATATGTTATTCTGATGTATAACTGTATAGCCTATATGACTGAAAAGTTTAATCCAATTCCGTCCGATAGTTTTTTCGTGAAAGAGTAGCAAACACATACATCCACAAACTCACAAAATTTCGCAGTTACGATATTAGTAGGATTGAAATGAGAAATTAATGCTTTAGCTTAAAAAAAGAAGTTAATTCTAGCTTTTTACGATATGGCATTTAACTGTTAAAAAGTAATACGTATTTTTCCAAACAACTTTTAATTTCTGGCCGCAAATATAAAGTTTACCTTGGCACGCTGTCATCCGACAGAACTGAAAGTGTTTTTGGCAAAATGCAGAATGAATGCTCGCTCCGTCTCAATATCACTTCAAAATTCTATTCTCCTGATGTAATAATAAAAGCATAGCGAAGTTTTGCCAGAAAATATTAAGGTTTTGGACTTCCAAGATTGAGAAAACTGAAAGACAACAACGATTGTTTTTTTATTTAGCGTTTTTAAACTCAAATAAAAGTTTTCCATCTCTCAAACGATCCTTTAAGGGTTTAAACTTTATTTTGGAAGTACCAGACATTGTTTATACAGAAAACTTCACTTGAGAAATATTTTGCGTTACTTTGGGCTTACGAAAATATTTAATTTTCAAAGTTTCTTAAAATAAACACAGTTGAAATTCTTGTTGGTACATTTTTTTTGTTGTAAGACCGCAATATTTTTCGTGAAAAAGGGTACGTTTAAATTAAGTGAAAGAATAATATTTTGTAACCAGATTCAACATTAGGTAAATAGAAAGAGGATCAAAGGGTTTCTGCGGAGGTTAATTTTTTTTATTGGATGTGTTAGAATGGAAGACACATGATTATTTTACATCAAGGGACTGTCAGCTAACGACAGCGTTATTTCTTCGACAGACGAACGTCGGCGGCGTAGAAATAGGCACAAGAAAAGCTGGTGCGATGATATCAAGGAGACGATTATGTATTGGCAGCAAGCTGCAATAAATAGGGAATAGTGGAAGCGGAGAGACATATAACAGACCATTAAAAAATACATATTAATCATTTGAATCTATTAATTTGACTTAAACAATTATTCTTTCTATATTGATTAGTACTTTTTATCTCGCAATTCTTACGCGAATTAGATACTCATTAATGCGTTGAAAATTTATCAATATGAGAATTACATCTCCTCACCTTTCAGCTAAGCGAATCTCACAACTCTTAGCTCTGTCTACATCTGTTTGTCTAAGGAAAAAAGATGTAAAACCGTATGTGTGCAATTGGAAGCTTACATTATAAGCTATTCAAATGAAAAGGGCTCCTTGAAATGGTATATCGAAAACCCATTGGAGTAATTTGAGGCGTACCGAAACGACATTGTCGCTTAAGCGATTCAATCCTACGCGACCGCGCCGGGACCTACACGACGATTTGAATTTAAGCGGTTTTATTTGACACCTTATAACACCGAAGAAAGCTATATAACTTTTTATGATATTAGAAAATCCCTATAATAATTTTCCCGTTAGTACGTATTGTAAAGATTAATCTACTAATGAAGGTTTAATTGGTCCCTATTTTTGATTCTCGTTTCTATCAATGCTGGTGCGCTACTCAGAAGGTCCCAGGTTCTATACCCGGTTAGACCAAGATCGAAAATGGTCTAATGATCTATTTCTGATTGGTCTGGGTCTTACATTTATTAGTTTATTTATTATTTATTCATATATTTATTTATTTACTATGAAATGTATGGTAAAATGTATTTTATATTTTGAATTTATTCTAATGTATTTAATTGAAGATATATGTATATGACTTCTGAAATAAAGGATTATGGTAATAACGTTCGTTTCGGTGTAAGGTAGGTGCCAGTTCTTACAGACATCATTTCCAGCGGAGCTCACGGCCGAAGCCACCGCCTCTCGTATTAATACGCTGGTACCGATGTTATGTTCGTGTAATATTGCCTTAAAGCTTCTCCGATGCTGCTTAGTTTCAGTTAAGCCAGATTTAATTTGAATGTTTCCATGTGTTTTCATTTTGTTCTTGTGCGTAATTTGATTTTATTGTTATGTTTTTTCAATTCATGTTGTTTTGAATAATACCAACGTTATAAGGATTCTTTTTAATTTTTGTATGTTTGTCTGTTTACGCGCGCATTACACAACAAATGCTACTAGATGATAAATCTGTAATCATAATTGTATCGTAGAAGATCTAACGTAAAATCTGAATCGAAATATTGAAAACAATAGAATTATCGTTTTCAATATCTACGGTTATAAGAAGTTATAAACTTTAACAAGCGCGAAATCATTATATATTATAAACGTTAAAAAGGTTACGGCAAATAAAACGGTTACATTTTTAATTATTTCAATAATCCGTTAATTCAATTAACAAAATTGTGACCTTTGAAAAAAGCCACTTACGGACATGACGTGTAAATAATATGGTCCGAATTCTGAAACAAATAACACTCAAGTGAACGGTTCATCCAATTATATGGGTTCTAATCCCTCCGTAATATCATCAGCTTTCTTTATTTAGGCAGTTTGTATGCGCCCCTGGTTCTCCTCTCAAGTTATACCATTTTATGACCACGCGTTTATTACCTGTTTGTCCCAGTTCGCTGATTTTTTTTTCTGTTTTCTTAGATTTTCTGGAGCATAGTTCAAAGAGTCAGCTGGTGGAAATTAGCAATTTTAAATTTTGCGTTTTTGTACAGATACAATATTACCTCTTACTTTTACGGCGTAGGCAGAACCAGACGTAAGACTCAAAGGCCATGCTTAGCAAACTGGTGGATTTAATCATCATTAATATCTCAATATATATTATCATATATGTATGTATGTAAATTGAGATAATTTTTACTACCAAATCAACATGTGAGTAAAAATGTTTTGTGTATTTGTAAATATGAACAACCTTAAAAGGACGTAAATAGAAAACGAAGCTTTAAAAGTCTTACTCCCCGATAGAAATTAATTTTCAAACAGAATTTCACATCAGCGTTCTAATTCTTGGAACTTCATTAGCTTTTGAACTACCAATATACATCGATTTGTGTTACGTACCGTGTAAACTTGCTAAATCAGCCGTGGGCCAATCAGCGCAAATTCATGAAAATGTTTGAGCATTTTTCTGCCAATTTGCCTCAATCGAAAATTGAATCACGCAATATACGTACCTCCTTCACGGTGAAAAATGGAATTGGAGCTAGGAACAATTTGTCATTTTAATGCTATCGTGTCCACAGCGGTACTATGGATATGGATAGACAATTTATTATCGTCGTCATATCCCCTTTATGTAAGGGCGAAAAATGTAGCGTAGAGAAGCGGAATGCAATTTGTTGGGGCGTACATATTACACAGAAAAATATCTCGTAATGTGCGTTCGTATGCAAGATATCGCGGAAAATTTAACGCTTCGATGTTTTCTTATCAATTTTTGGGCGGTAAATACGAGATTATACGTATATTTGAATTGAAATATGTATACGTCTATCAAAGTAACATTCAGCCTGATGATTCTTGGCCCCATCTTAATCGTATCGAAGTGACTGAATGAAGATCTAATATTGTATCTGTAATCAAACATTATAAATATTTACATTTTAAAATAATAAATTCGAATATATTCTCGAAAGTGTTAAGTAACACACATATTTTCCAGTATTTATTGAAATAACCAGAGGAAGCTCTGATTCATTAGTGACAATATACAGGCAAAAACACCGAAACATTTTACTGTAAAATTCTTTCACATTGATATAATAGTTGTTTTCTCTGAAAAAATAAAATTCGCTATTACACTGGAGTATTAATTTAAAACTCATATTGATTTTGTGATTGAATAAAGGATTGTTTTTCTTACAAATACAGAGCTTAGCATGCCTATGCTAAGCTGAAGCTAAGCTAAGCTAAGCTAAGCTAATGAGATATTGGTGGATTGGAGATTTTGATAAAGTAACAGGTTGTAAGTCCATCGCCTGTTAGGACGTAATGAATATTTTCGTAATATTTTCTCTAAAATTATTCATTATTCTATAAAGGATAATTTCTGCGACAGAGCTTAAAACCCCCGGGTTTCGTGTACAAATTGATATAAAAAGAAAAAGAGTTGTAAAGCTGTAGCTTTTAGTATTATAAGAGATACTATACATACATATGTATTTACATATGATCACGCCTTTTTCCCATAAGAGTAGGCAGACTACATTATTCCACTTACTACAGTCTTGACATACTTCCTTCGCTTCCTCTACATTTATCAATATTTTCAGAATACACAATTGGAAATTTTGGACGTCAGGAACTACCCTCGAATATAACTGAAGATAATTCTGTAATTTTTGGGTCATATCGGAGTTCCCGGCCATCGTATTCGATTGCATACATAAACGATTTATAACACGGGAGATAAAACAGAGCCATAGAATGGAAACTGCAAGTTATGCATGCCATTACTTTCCAAAAATATCAGGGTTATATAACTAAATGTTAGGTAAGGTATAATTGAAGATATTTACATATAAATTTCTAAACGTAATGATATGAATACTATAAAAAATGAACGTATTTTTTCATGGTAGGGTAAATGCTTCGTAATAAGAAATCTAAATAAGTTTATAAAATTATTTTCTCGGCAACTATATGAATTTAGTAACTAAATTAAGCAGGTTTTGAAAACCTAGGTTTAGGATTGAAGCAAGCTTTGCAAGATACATAATAGTATACACCTACAAAATAGCATATTAAAAATCGTTTTAAAAGTCATAAGATTCCCTCGATTGATTTTTACAATCTGTGCGAGAAACGAAGCAGCTGGAATATTGCACACTATTAAAAAGATAATTATTTTTGCAAAACAAAGATATGAAATCCTTATCGTTTCAGGTCGCATGTATGAAATGAAATAAAAAATTGTGGGCACATCCCTACTACATAGTTTCATTTATTTTATAGCAAACGAAGATAAGCGTAATATTATGCCATGAAGCCACTGTAATTCCCACATCATAAAATAGGTCCCCACAGCTATAAAAGTGATCATTTATTTTTATGGGATCGATCCCTGCCTTAATAATTGTGTCTCCATAATTTTCTAGCATTCTGATACTGTTCGTAGTAATAAATAAGTCCTATATTTGCTATTTTCTCCGCCCGATATTTTTTATATCGAAAGTTTTTTGGGATGTTGACATTTGTGTCGAGTTCAAATATATAAAACAGGTACTGGACACTGGACTGGCTCTGGTGGAGGCTGCATAGCAAGATGTTTGTTACATACGTAGCTTACCGGTTTGCGCAAAAGTGCACGTTCCATATTGGCTTATTTAAGCTAATCTACTCCATGTAATTATAGGATAGATTTAATGAGTGCAATGGCCCTATTTATTTGCTATCCGATGTGTATTGCAAGCTGTGATTATTTCGTGATTTTACGGTCGTAATAACATTTACGAGTTGAATAATGAAATTGCTTTCAAACAACATAGAGATGAATTTGCGATGAATCTTAAATTATATTGGTTAATTTTATTTAAGAAACTGGTTTTATGCACGAAATTTCTTATAATTTTGTACTTAATCACATTAGGGAAATATTGCGGGCAGCAAAATATCAGCTAATATGGAAGAAATATAATATACTGTAATTCATTGGTATTATGATGTGAGTTTATTTATAGCCGTATTATTAGTCTTGGATAGAAACCCAGAAACATAAACATTATTAGACAATCTTTAATTTAGTTAGATTATACGATGTTCCGGCAAACGAGCAGGCTGGTCACGAGATGTAAAGTGATCACCGCCGCCCATAGACAACTGCAACACCCGCGGAGTTACAGAAGCATTGCCGGCTCTCCTACTCACCGGACGGAGCATAACAGCTGATAACCGCCATTCAGGCGTCGGTCTTCTGTGGAAGTGTGGTACTTCCCCGGACGAGCCGGCCCATTCGTGCTACAGGCTAAAAAGAAGCCTGTAGTTGGCTCCACATCACTACAAGTAGTGGCTCCATACCACCCACCACTAGTAGTGGCTCCATACCACTATAACAATTCTCATAAGCTGGTTGGTTTAGCAACCTGTCACTATTATGAATCTCCATTTCAACAATAAGCCCACTATTCAGCTAAGTGAAGCAGCTTCGAGTCTAGATCAATTTCTGCCCTTCAAATGCTATTAAGATGTAATGCTGTATTATTAATATATATTAATAAAATACCTATCTTTCGTTTTAACGGAAAGTAACATTCAAAAATATGAATTAATAACAACGAATATCTTAAAGGGGTAAATTTCGAACTTACACTTAAGAGCTACTTTCTCCATTAGCAGCCTCGTTTTAGATTCAATTAAATAAAATTAATTTTTAATGAGGTTGCAACTGGGCCTAAGCACATTGAGTATTTAGAAGAAAACAGTGACTTTTGTTGAAATATATTTGTTACTTTATCGGTGATATTGATACGACTGGTGATGGAAATCTCTACATCACCACCTATTTATATAATGCAATATGTCGGAGGGAGACATGGTCATTTCGATCACATCATTTAAAAAGAAACGTCCTTTATGTACGTGTATGGTGTATTAATTTGTAATATTATGAGACAAATGAAATTTTAAATTCTTTATAGTTATAATAATATAAAATATACTATAAGTATATTAGTATAATATAATTACATGTATTATAGATGCAATCAAATGTTCAAGAAATGCATAGACCACATCAAAGGAATGTCGCAAGAGGAGTGGCTAAGTTCGAGCTAAGACTAAACGTCTAAGAAGAAGGATTTTGCAAGGATTTCTACGGACTTGCTAATCCAATCAGTGTAGCTTTGTGTAAACTGGACCATTGATATCGACCAGTAACACAAACTTTGATCAGACACCAACCAAAATCAGAACGATCTCAATTCGCTTTGATGTTATTTGCAGTTAGTTTGGCTTTTGAATACATTTGTAACTACAGTCGGAGGAATAGTTGCCTTTGTTCAGTATTATATATACATAATTTATTATCACGTTGCATCCCTTACATAGTAACGCTTTTATTTTTAAACAAAAATAAGATTTTAACAATAGTTTAGAATACAAGTATTAGGCATGTATATAACATGCTTCCCTTACTAATAGAAATAAACTGTTATGGTGAATGCAGATTTTTAGTGTAAGGTGTAAATTTTATTTTAAAGGAAATTTATGTATATGTTTCTAAAGAACATTGTGGTCGTAGTGGCTAATTACAAGCTAGTATCATGACTAGCTTAATATACGATCAAGAAAATGTTAAAAACAAATAAATTATTTTAACACCAACTTAGAAGCCGTTAGACGTAAGTTTCTAACAAATTATGAACGCACCTGCCTTTCCATCCATTTATGAGCTAAAAAATCCACATTCGAATGAACTTTTTGATTGTAAAGGCCACACAGATGAAGCTAAAAAAAAAAACTTAAATATTGATATCCATATATTAGCTATTGATTATAATTCATTATCATCATAATTATAATTTAAGAGTGTAAAAAAGATATAGAAGCATTCAAATATCAACGTGAAGGGAAGATTAGATCACAGGGACGTTGCGCACTAAAACGCAACGGTTACGACTTGGTTTACAGTCCCGCTGGTTCGCTTTTAATGATCCTCTTTCTCTGCTTAACCGTTAATTAAGGTTATTAATCCGACGTCACGACTACCTTGTTTTCCTTAATTGGTCGCAATTTTATTTCAGACGTTCAAGCGAGCTTCAGCTTTCATAATTAAATTTATATATTAAAAGTATCCTACACTCGTAATTAGAGGAAATTCTTCGAGTTACAACCTCCTGAATACATTTATCTTCAGGCCGTTTTAGTATTTTTACGCTCACTTTTTGTAACTTTCTTTACGTTTGATGTTTGCCGTTAAGATTTCGCTATTTAATTTCGTAGCTTTAAACAGCAAGTTATAAACCTCCTGCAAACAGATTATATTCCGTTTTTAATTTCTGTAATGCGCAACAATTAACATTTATGTTATTTAAATAATTCAATTTGATAACAAGTTAAATCACATTTCAATGATTTATACATACATACTTTGTTTTTAGTATTTGTGAGTTTTTTTTATTTGCAATTTATATGTTTTACTCTATCCTTCTCATTTATATGATATCTTCTCATACATTCGTTAACAGCATGGAAGAGATCCTGTTTTGGATCAAGTCCGCTATTATCATTTTACTTTGGTATATTACTAAGAATAACAAAAGAAGACCTCTATATACCTTTAAGTAAAGTTTGCAATTTTTCAATTTCCAATCTAAGCAGACCGCTACAAGTTTTCCATTTGCTAACAATGATAAAACCGGTAGGGAAAACCAATAAGAACTTTTAAAGTATTGCATACCAAGTGAACAGGGGGGGGGATGAGATAATAGAATTATTTTTCCTAGCATCCGCTGAGCCAGCAGGGGTTGTTATTCAATTATAAGGGAGCGAAAATACCAGCGATGTTTACCTGTAGCTGCGGGCTATTTCAACATCTTACTCGGTAATTAGGTACCTATACGAATGCGTGTTTAAATTCTCTATAAGTACCAGTTTAAAAAGAGACTCGGAACGTTTTGGTCGCGGTATTTAGTTTTTCAAGTTGTATTTTGTGCAAGTTGGAGAAATGTAAGCATTGCAAAGCTAATATTAATTTACTTCGATACTCGAATGAACTCAGAAAACAAATGAACTTTATAAGCAAGTTGGTTCTATTATTTTCTTCATATGTAGAACATTTTAAGCTGGGGACCAGAATACTTTTAGCTTTTGTTTAAGCCTATCCTGGGCTTGGTTCTGTTTAAAATATACAAACTGCATAGACGTTATTTGGATGCATGCACACAGCAATACCCCAAATCATTATTCTTTGACATCATTATTGACCACGCGGTTAATATTTCTTTACTTGGTCGCATAACTAATAATCTTCGAATTGAACAAAACCAAATTATGAAATAAGCAAAAGGTCAACCAATAGAATGAAAAAATGCACTTACCTCACACTGAGTGGAGTCTAGCTCTCTGGAGTTCATCTGCAACAACACCACAGACTAATGAAAACAATTTACAACAAATCATTTTACTAATTAGCGATGTGCATTTAGATATAAATAATTTTATTTATCTACGGTTTGTAGAAAGATTTATATGTTCTAGAATTGCGTGCAAAGCGTTACCATTGTTATAAGGGGCATTTTGGGAACTAGTAGTAGTTTTGAATATTTAATTTAATTATGAGTAAATATTTTGCTCATAAATTAAATTAAACATTTAAAATAACGAATAAGCGACAAAAGATATTAAATTATTAAAATTAGTATAAATTGGCTATGTGGAAATTGCATTGAGTTAGGAAAAAGTCATAATCACTCTCTTTTTTGATTTACAATAATTACATTTTTCTATAAGCGAATGTATAAAAATATAACTTTTAAAAACAGTTTACAGCAAAGATTTATACAATGGAAAAATAATGATTCTAGAAAGTTTCCTTTATCTATACGGCAATATTGTTTGTAGTGTCCGGATATAGGTAGCATCCCATTGACACCGAGATCCGGTTGCAGTCTTTCAGGCTACTAGCTAGCAATGTGACATTTTTGAGTGGACAGACTATTTATAATTTTACTTATAAATTAAAAAGTAAATAGTAAAGCAACATGTATTATTAAAACGCTAAATAAAAACAAAATAATTAAAGAGGATTTTTGATTCGTAATTGCGTCATTTATTGTTATGAAAACTGCTGTCATTGAATGTTCAAGATTAAAATGACTAGATAAGAAACAAAAAATAAACGTCATATATTTTATGCTATAAGTTCTAAAAAGCAATCAAAATGCGTAGTTATTAACATAGTAACATTGTACCCATCGTTTATATTGCCAATTTATTCTGAGAATCATAGTGCAAAACTTTGACAAAACCTTATGCAGATATGAATCATGCAGATATGTACAGTTGCAATACAAGGATTATAAGCGCATTGCCGACCGTGAAATTTTTTAAAAGGATTTTCGTGTTGTTTTTTATCTTTAGGGAAAAACATATAACAATACGGTTTTCATTAACTGTAGTATTGAAATTATGAATTGAAATTTTATCATTTTTATAACGACAGATCTCCATTGTATCAGGCAGATAAAATAAATCTAGAAAATCAATGTCTTCATCCGAGTTCTAGATTTACTGCATTGTTTGTTCGGTATATAAGTCGTGTGCAATTGACACGGGATCTCGTTCTCTGTTACAACGTTGAGAAGTTATTGCGGATACCTATCTTTTATGTAGTTCAGTTATTTGGTGTTGATTTTACTTCATGGCAATAGAGATGAAGATATTATTGACTGCTTTTCAGTGTGGAATCATCTGCTGTTTAAAGATGCCAAAAAATTATTAGTTTACAAAAAAGAAACCGTACAAATAAATAATATCAGTTTTCATTTATTTTTTTTATTAAATATCGCCGCTACCGGACAAATCTGCGGGATGAGAGCTATCATGAAAAGTTCAACTCCTATTAACGCTGGATTTTCCGTAAATTTTTTCTGAGTGCTCCCTTACTCCTATAAAAAACTACTTATCATAAAATTTCAGTATTCTGGGTTCACCTTGGATATATCTGTCAGTCAGTCCTCTACAGTTTTATAGTGGACCCTGAGACTTTGTGGACTTGGAGCAACCGGGATAAGAAAAGGAAATAAAAAACTTGAAATACCATGAATAAATTTTTTTTTATCCTAGAACACTTTCGAGTGCCAACTTTAATAATGACCTATTTAAAAATGTTGGCATTCAATGGCTATAATACAAGAAAAATAAGGTTTTAATTTCAAATCGAACTGTTATAAACTAGGTAATGAAAGATTGCTACAGTGGGTGGTAGAATAGATATTGCAGTACATTCGTAGAAATACGATTATTCGCTATTGAAGCAAAACGTTTAACTTTTGAACGTTTTTATTAACATTTCGCTATTGAAGCATTTTTAATATTGGAAGCTCCGAATTTTCCAGAATATTTTTAATGGCTCGGATCGGCTAGTTTAGGATAAAAGGGTAATGAGGAGACCATTGTCCATTAGTCTCTCAATAGGCTAAATAAAAGATGTATACATATTTATCAAGACAATTTCATATATAGGTATTATGATGTTTCTAACCTTCTGTGAACTGAACCATGAATAATGGAAGTCGAGCTCAGTGACAATGAGATCACGCGCAGAATCCGCGGCTTATTGTGAATGAATGACAAAATTTCTCCGATCTGCTATCCGGATGGATTTGTGAACCTTTTGTATAGATGGGATAGTATTTGTTTTATATTTATTTTTACTCTTCGATTTTACCAAAATATATAAAATTTGCCGAATTACTGTAACATCACACTAATAATGGAGTTCCTTACACTCACAACTTGATGGCGCTGCACGCTTTTAGACTTGTTCATGGCATTAATGTATAAGCCTTGAAAATAAATTTGTATTGAATCTATTAGGGCCTAGGAACATTACAGAGCCTTACGTTCCCCACTTGTGGGCCTTACATAAGACTGAATCTAGAAATTTAGGGAATTGAAAATTTTGGGACTGTGGTTGCAATCCAGACTTCTCGAGCGTCGTCTACTTGAAGGTTTTACATAGGGGATTAAGTATCACAGGCCGAAGTTTTTCAATACGCGATCACTTTGAATTCAGATGCACTGCTATGTCTTTTTTATCTCAGTGATTATCCTTTGTATTTTGTATACGTTGTATGTTTTCTTGCTCTTTTATTAAATCTTGGATTCACGGTCGCCTTATGTTTTCCCTTGCAATACTATTATTTGGGTAAGTAATAAAACATATAAATACAAAATATATATATTTTAAGATAAATATCAACGAAATATATAATTTTGGCCACTATAATTATTAATTAGGATAAAAATTTAAATGAATAAGTTTAAACAGAACTAAACTCTTTTATTATAACAATTATTCATCATATTATACATACATTTAAGATACCGTTTTATTATTATAACATTTAACAAATCGATGAGTTGTTTTATATAACAAACTTTATCCACTCATAGATCATCTTTTCGAGACTGTAATGATAATATTGGTATTAGTTTTCAAGTCACCAAATAAATATACATATATAGTAGCAATATGAGTAAAATAGAATATACATATATAGTAGCAATAGTAGCAATATTGACCATAAAATCCTTCTTCACAAACTTTATTTAGCTGGAATCCATGGGAACCTGTTCCGGTGGTTTACATCTTATATTGAAAATCGTTCCCAAGCTGTAGCTATTCATGGATTTGTTTCTAAATGGAATGAGGTGCCATCTGGTGTACCACAAGGATCATTATTGGGTCCTTTACTATTCAATATTTTTATTAATGATGTGCGGTCATGTTTCAAAAATTCAGATATCCTTCTTTATGCCGA
>JADGIL010020902.1:814-23795 GCA_020352625.1 Cactoblastis cactorum | reverse complement strand
CATCGCACGCTAGCTTTTTGTATGTATAACACCAAAAAAATTAAATAGCAATTTTTAGTTCTTAAGTTTACGCGAATATTAGACATTGAAATGAAACAAATTTAACGGATTTTATCGCGGTTTAATCACTAGCACTACACACAAAGAAATTTTATACTGTTTTAAGTATAAAATTCCTTTCCTATAAAGTTTTATCGTATCTTAAGTCAATTATGAAACTCCAAATGATGCAACTTCGTCTTTTTTAACGCGCCATGGTATTTTTTATAATTATCGCAAAGAAAATAGTATACATTTAAATACCCACACCATTGAACCAATCATAGAAAGCTGGGTGTTAGCCGCAAATAAAAATAACTTTGCTTATATAAAGAGAAGACCCTTTCCATTCCTTTTTAATAAGTTGTCATGCTTATGGATATTATTTTAAAGACTTTTTTAAAAGTAGACTTTGTGTAATAATCTGGAAATTAAACTAGTTGATAAAATACAATATTTGGAATATTTGTAGACATGGAATAACGATTGATTCATTCTAATGATATTGAAAGATAAATAAGCGCAAAAGAAAATAACTCTCATCGGTCATATACTAATTTTTAATAATCAAATATATTTCAATTATATCTTTGGCTATTTCAAGTACGCCATTTGACATAATAAAGACGCCATAGCTCTGTTTGTCATATAAATCCTATAGATACATTTTGTATTTGACAGTTAATAAGAGTATTTAGTTTGACTAGTTAATGTACACAACACTACTATTTTAGAAGTGATTACAGAATCAAATGTTACCCAAACTAGTCTTAATTGACGGCAAAATGATAATAAACATATATTTGTTATTGCCTTAAAAAAGAAACTATTAAAATTCAAATAAAAAATAATTAAAATTCCATACGATATTAGTCACATATTAAATATTTCAAGAAAATATGAAGTGTACTTACCTTTTTTACAATATATTTCTTTTTTATATTAACTATATTATATATGTATCTTTAATTTTCTTCCATTATTTGAATCAATGAAATAAAATAGCTGAAAATCTTTACACAAACGCGGAGAAACATTTAAAATACACACTAAAATAAACAATAAATACATTTTTTCTGGCTGCCACAGGACAGGTTTGTTGCCTAGTGTGCGGCAAATGGTTAATCATAAGCAACAATATATAATTAAATTCAATTCAATTTTTTTTATTAAAAAAACAAGTCTTAACATTTAGGTACTTACCAGTTCCGCAACTATCTCTTTCTTCAGTCGTTGGCACTCGTTCGATGACTTTGTGTAGATGTTACTGTTGGTTTTTGATGTTGCCTGCAACAATTCATATTTATTTTGAAAGACAAAATAATTATAAAGAAAAAAGTTATCATTTTTCTCCCTTACAGGAAAAGTGATTGATCGCCTATTAGAAAAATCCTCTATTTTAAGCTAATTCCGTTGATTGACTTTTACAATCTGCGCTTGAAGAGAAGCGGCTGGCACATTCAAAAGATAAAAATTATAAAAAAATTTACTATCTCTGTATATTAGCAACTATTTTACTATATATACATAGTTTTACTAAAGACTAGCCGTTCCGCGTTTCAAGTGTCTGAATATCACGTTTCATGAGATACAGCCCTGTGACAGAGTGACAGGCAGACTGTGGAGTGTGGAGGGTGTGTGAATGTGGAGTCTTAGTAATAAGGTTCCATTACACACTTTGAGTACAGCACCCTAAACAACAATAAATTTAGGATCTATGTATGTTTATATATACCCAAGTCTGACAGAAATAAAAATTATTAATTATTATGATTATGATATAATTATATAGTGACGGCCTCGATTACGCAGTAGTAAAGTCTTTGTCTGTCAACCAAGGAGTCCCGGGTTCGAATTCCGGTCCGGTTGTTTGTCTATATATGTATTTATTATAAAATATAGTAAGATATTGTTGAGTGATTCCACAATAGAAGTCTCAAACTTAGTTGGTGGCTAACTCAATTTGTGTGATTTGTCCCTATATGAATTTGTCCCTATATCGATGTTACAAACCTGAGAAACCTTCGTGGCCGTCTGCAGAGCTCTATTGATGTCCTTGATAGAGTGTATGGACACGTCCAACGTAGACGCGTCCAACTTTTCCGCGCTCTTTTTGGGCTCCGCACAAACGCCGAATTTGCGTTCCGTCTGCTTTTTTACAGGCTCTTGATTCTGAAATGTATGATGTTAATGTTAATTCATAAAGAAAATGCACATAATTATGATGCATTACGAGATGAAAATCGATTTCAAAATTGATCAATAAATGTAATATCTAACACTAAAATAAGTCCACAAATCGGACCAATAGCTCCTGAGACTATTTCAACAAACAAACGATCACTCACAAAATTATGATGCGTCAAGTCGTCCTCCCAGTTGTTGATCTGGTCGGCGAGCGCAGCCAATCTGCCGAACTTCTTCTTGCCATCCGGCTTGACTTCCTTCACGTCGGTGGGGGGCGTCTCCGAGCGGAACTGCTGTTCTGTGCGGTGGATCGGAGACGAGAGGGTTGGCTTATCTGTAATAGAATAGAGTTTATTGCTAAAATTCACATAGAAAAATACATTTTACTTTCTTTTTATATAAGTACAAATCACACAGATTGAATTAGCCTCAAACTAAGTTCGAAACTTGTATTATGGGATACTAACTCAACGATACATTATATAACAAATACACATATAGATAAACATCTAAGACCCAGGCCAATAAGAAAAATCATTTTTCCATCATGACCTGACTGGGGATTGATCCTGGCCCCTGCTGGGTAGCGGTCAGTCACGTTAACCGCTAAACCACGGAGGTTGTCAACATATACATCTATTTTTCATTATTGAGCTATCATTTGTGCTGCATACTATCAGAATGTAACCGGCCTCTATTATTATCTCATACATAGATTATCCTGTTGAAAAGCACTGCAACTAAACAAAAATATACAACAACAATATTCTAATGTAAACAATTTTTATCAGTTATTTATCACATCCTGTAATATTAAGGTGTGGTTTATCAATACAGGATATGTGAATCAAAAGCTTAACAATGGCGGTTGTTAAATTATAATACATGTACAGTATTTTGTAATGGGGTAAACAGAGTCAAAAGTGTCACTGACGTGCTTAGCTTTTAGATTATTTTATTTATAGGAGACACACATACGTACTCACTCATAATAAAAAAGGAACAAATAATTAAATAAAAATTTTAAAAAGTCCCGTATACACAGTATAACAAAACACAGGTCAAAATTACTCCTTTTTTTGCGTCGGGGGTTAAAATTAAGAACAAGTAAACAAATAGGCTTGTGAGCGTCCTACCGGTGGGTGACATCTCAGTATTACGTTGGCACTTATACATGCCATCCTTTTTTTTTAACACTGATTTTCAGACATAATCACCATTATTATTATAACTAATTATTAGCTTCCCAATGAAGCCTACCACTGAGGTAGGCTATTTGGTGTAATGGAGATTCATGTGCAGTGACAGGTTGCCAATGGTGCTAATAAGGTCGTATATTAGATGAATTTTCTTTTTAAAGCATTTCTCTTGATTGACTATTACAATCTGCAGGGAAAGAGAAACAGCTGACATTCTACATTCTTGCAATGAAACAAAAACGGATTTATACTATTTTAAGTTCTCTATGTGTAACTATTTTTTGAGCTCCGACGTTTCGAATTACCGACGTTTCGATTAAACCGCGATAAAATCCGTTAAATTTGTTTCATTTCTACATTCTTCTTACGCTCTCAAGGTTAACTCAAACTGTGTGATTTTACCAATAAATTCATCAAGTTCTTCAATAAAAATTATTATCATTTTAGTCTAAAAAGAGCCATACAGCTGTAACGTAAATTAATATTCATATAATTTGACTTTTAAAAACTATAAAAAGTAAAATAATAATTTTAAAAAGTATAAAAATGCACCTGAGTACAGATTGCCAAGTCTATCAAGACGAGACTTCATGTTGGTACGGAGACCAGCACGGTCACTTTTCATTTCATGATCTCCATCAGTCTTGTCCATTATTGCTGTGGATGTGTCCTCTGAAACATGTTGAATACTGTGTTAAGTTATTCATGTATTTTACAATCAGTCTTGCTTTTAGAGAATCGTTGTTAAATGAGTTTGATGACCTGAGAATTAATCTAAACTGACTCTGTTTTTTGACACTATCTATAGTGTCAAAAAACAGAGTCAAGGTATGGTAATTGGCCTCATAATATTGGTCTTCTTAGCAGTGGTTATTCCAAATCGCTAGTCACTGATAGCTTGAACAAAATATTCATTTTAAATACTGATATGAAAAAGTGCCAATGAAACTCATAAAGGTTTTGATTTGTTTTTTAATTATATACATGTATCAAAATTAAATTAGCTTCACTATATAGTATAAAAAAATTGTCGCTTTCTGCTCTCTGTTCTTTTGTATATGTACAAAGTGACAGAGATCTTAAAAACCACGGAACAAATTTCGATGCTGTTTTTTTTTATAAATAGGGTAATTCACAAAGAACCCACGCGAAGCCACAGCAGGTCGCTAGTATAGAATAATTTGTTGATTCAAGTATCTTTTAGTTTGGTAATTGTGACCAATTACATGATCAATATTACTAGATCACCTGCAGACATGTTCTAATCCAATAAATAACTTAAAAATCCATAAATTCACTAAACCACCACAACAAAACAAAAAACTTTATATGATTTCAAACCACAGAATAATTATTAAAATTAAAAAGAGACCAAAACATTTGTTACTCACAGTATTAAGTACAAGTAAATTCTGAGCTGTTGATAAACAAAGTATTTAAAGTTCATAATACTATACAAATAATAATTAGCCGAAGTTAATCTAATTGGGTGATTAGTCATTGTCTCCTGAACTGGCACTTTGTTTACTTGAGGAAAACAGTTTTAAGTGTTTTATAAGTAATACGCATTCATTAACAAAACCAATACAATTAATAATCGTTTGCATTTCATCACTATGGAACTAGATTGTGTTATTAAGTTTTGACAAGTCTATTGGAGAAAGTTAAAAAATATTTTTATCATTTGCCCATAGCTATAAATATCTATATTAAAACAATACTTACATTACATTTTTTAAAATCAATATCTGCATAGGTATAATAATATTTTATACTGCTGTTGGGATGTACAATTTGTTTTGAAGCAATGATTAAGTAAGAGAAATTCTATGCCAGTACTGGGATTTTCATCCCATTTTATAAATTCTATAATTTATATAAACCTAAATTGCAAACAATAATAGGCTATGTCGAAAGAACCTCTGAAAGTGTTCTTTTTTAGAATAAAATTAAATGTAGACTTTATCTACATAGAATATAGAAATGTTTCATCACATATGACTTAAAGAAAGAGACATTAGACATTATCTGATGTCTGCACATACCACTAAATGCTTAAGGTATGAACTTAAATTATTATGAAACTATATGTATATTTAGCTAAAAATTGACAAAAAATAACTCACCTTGAATTTCTTTAATAACTACATTATTGCCGGTTAAGCAGTCAGGGTCATAAGAAATAGTTATTGGAGCATCCCGCTCCTCTACTTGCACTTCAATTTGTATGTCGTTCCGGTGGCTTATGTTTATCTCTACAGAAACATCCGAATTACGACGATTAATGCTGTTTTTAGGGCTTTTGAATTGTCTTTTGGTCACAATTACGTCATTTCTAGATTTTTGTGGTGTTGATAATATCAACTGATCTTTTTGACCACTTGAGCTTCTGGTCACGGTTTTGGCAGGTGTCTCAGATTTTAATGACTTTCTTGGAGATAAAACAAACTCCTTCGCGGCCTTTGCCGGCGATTTAGCAGGGGAATTGTCCTTTTTTAGAATGTTCTCCGCTAGTGGTTTACGTTTGGAGGCAGTTTGTCCTGAACTCGCCAATTTTTGATCAATTTTCTCTTGCCTTGCTCTTGCCCTTTCTAACATTCGCTGTAAATTATATATAAATATATATTATATACATCTGATTTAAGAAAATCGAACGATTAACGAAATAAATAATATTTACTCAACCAACCTGAGTGAATGGATCCATTTTTCAAATAAACAATACACAAACACAAAAAAAATTATCACACATAAAACGTTACCACCATATTTTATGTCCCGATTATATTAAATTATTACGTAAAATACGTAAATGTTATATTATTCGGAAAAAACAGTCTAAAACCCGTTGCAACTGAAAGTTTGACATAAACCGAAATATTTAAATTAATTCCATTGTTTGGTCTATAGGTGGCGCTCTAACAATACGTTCGGAAATTATACAAACAATAAAACAACTATAATTAAAATCTTTTTAAAGATTTTTTTTTATCAAAATATTATATAGCCTTTTGAGAATAATTATTATTAACTTTGGAATATATAGGTATTTAATCGAGTACTAAGACATAGTTTTAAAACTAAATACGCGTATTTTCCGAAAAATACGCATCAGTATCATGACATCATAAAATACCTTTGATGGTATAAACACTGCCATCTATGAACGAATAGTAGTACTAAGTTTTACTACATTTTACCAATAGATGGCCTCAATGAGGTTTAAATATTTTCTATCAAACCCAAAACCGATAAAAAAAGAAATTACATTTTAAACAATAATGACCTATAATAATTATCAAACTGTTACCAACAGTAAATGAGAATCTTGTACTCAAAAATCGCGAACAAATGATTTTTTGTAACTAATCTTGAATGAATATTATCTGAACCACTTTGACCTTTGATGTTTCTCTGCTTGTAACCGTGTCAGTGAACAATATTAAATGACATCATATTCCTACACAAGTGGATAATGCTGTTTTGTCCCGAGTCCTGTGTCAACATCCTCATCACATGTTCTTTGCATGATCGTCACATCCACATTACACCATGTGACAACCCAGAAGTACCCTTAATCGACGTGCATGAAAAGATTAATGAATGTGAAGGAAACGAAGGAAATATGTCAGAATCTTAGTAAGTGGAAAAATGTACTCTCTGCCTACCTCTATGGGAAAATGGCGTGATCATAAATGTATGTATGTAGCTCCACCTATGCAAGTAAGGCTGATGTTGATATCTAGACTGTAGACAAACCTCAGTGGTTTATAACAGTTTGTTAGGTTTATGTCATTTGTATATGTGTATAATAATTTATTGTGTGAAAAAAAGGAGGGATTTATTTTACCATAGTGAATTCATGAATTAAAAAATTAAAATGTGTGCACACATAATAATTTAATGTATTTCCTAAAAATGTTTTAGATGGATGAAAGAAATGTCTAAAATAATCTCATTGATTCTTGATAAAATTTATATGAATAAGCCCATTATTCGGCTTTCAAATCTCATGACTTTTGGTTCTATCTGCCTCGATAATAAAGACGTAACACTGGATCTGTAAAAAAGAAATGGAAAATCACAAATTTATGCTTTCTCTATAAATGAATGAATAAAACACATAAAGTTCTCAAGTAGCTTAAATATTTTACAAGTAAATATACCATGCAACACGGAAAAATGTAGTAAAATAAATATCAACTGGTTGAAAAACTAGTTTGTAGCCCGCGCAGCCGGCCGGCTATACCTATGTATTAGTAGCCGGAGGCATTCTTATTAAATTAGTTGAACGAAGGAACTCGCAGTCATTCGCAGTATAGTCGGTTAAGCTCTCGAATTTATCAGTCGTCTTCACTTATCGGCTGCTGCGAATCTGAACACGAGAATCGTAAACACAAACAACCATGGGTGAGTGTTTTATTTCTAACAAGAAATATCTTACGTCATATAAAAAAATCTGTATAATACTACAGATTTTTTTATATTTATATAACGTAAGATTACAAATTGGTAGTACTTAATTATTTCGGTAACGTATGTTATTACACAATGAATGACTTAATAATGTATGTATATTTGTATACATTTTATTATAAGTTGCATAGACTGTTACAATGTGACAATGTTAAAACAATGGTTGAGATTTTTTATTTTACCTAGGTATATTAATTTTTGTAAAATAAAAAAGTATTTTATGTTATGGTTAAGAAAGAGAAAAAGGAATGTTTTAATGCGTACAGTAAGCAATTTATTTGTGGATTATATGTGGTTTATCTTTAACAAATATAAATGGTGTACGATACGTGCTGTACGATGATATTATGATTACACATACAAGTCATGCTAAACAAGTGGATTTTCTTGAATAATATATTCACTGGAAGACCATTATTTTGATTTAGCAATACTCGGATCAGAGGTCAAGCACGCGAAACCAGTTCCAGAATTGCAAATATCAACGATAATGTTAGTTGCAGTCGATATTTAAGTTGGTTGCCTGTATGTAATATAATTATGGGCAGGTTTATATATGGCTTCTTTTCTCCACACTTATTCATAGAGTTAGGTCATAGGGTGAGAGAGAAAAAAGTGAATACAATGAGACAAAAAGTAGCTTATGTTATTCTTCAGCCCTTCAACGATCTCCACTTAAAAAATCACACTATACCGTTGCTCAATTTCAACGTGAAAGACGGAAAATCAAACAAACACCTTTCTCATATTAGTATGAATAAAGATTATTAGTCGCGAAGCGAATTGACATTATTCCGCAATCTTAAATATCACGTATACTTATCTCGTCAATGTTACGCTGGTCAAGCAACTTAACGCAATAGGTAATTATTGTTCTAGGTTACCTGACTATCATTTTGTCTGTCTGCGCCGTCTGTCTAATTTTGTCAATCAACGAGGCTGGTAAGTTATTCCAAAATTTTACTTTTAATCGAACCATTGAAGTATCTCTATGAATCGAACGTCTTAACGTGTCAATATGTGAATGAAATATACATATTTTCTTCTTTATCTTAAGTGCACAGACTAACTTAATATCCGTATGAATATTTGTGAACAAAATCAAATCTCAAATCTTAGTCGGTTTATTATGGATTAGAAATAAAAATTTATTTAATTTATGTTGTTTTCTGTGTATATACGAATGAACCATAAGTAGTTTTTCAGGTTCTTGTACATTACAATGAAAATTTGGAAACGTTTATAATCATCATTCGTGCATCTGTCTGCTTGTCTGATATTCACAGCTATAAAATTTGAGAAAAACCGATGGAGTAAAATTTTAGAACACACATTTATTTTATCCACATTTTATTTATTCATCTGTGACCTAAAGACGAATAAATAAACGAATTTTCATGTTAGTACTTTTCTACATTTGGAAGGTAAATAGGAATATTTTAAAAACAGTTTCGCAAAATATATTTACATAAAAATATTGGACAATATTTAAGGTATCTTAAAGAATAAATTATCTGAGGAAATTCCTCATTTTTAATATGCGTATTACATATTAAGTAGGTATACAACAACAGTTTGATAACTACTTTATATATACGTTCTTGGAAAATTTTCGATTACTCACAGTCACAGCTGCAATTATTACGAGTATACTGAATCTCCGAGTGATTTTATAACCTTTCCTTATTAGTCATGTGCCCATTAATATATAAAGATGCAAACTTAACAAACAGATAACCAAACAAAAACAAAACGTCCATAAGTATACACTTTTCCTCAAACTGAATGAAGTGTATATTTAACCCCCGATGCAAAAAGAGGGGTGTTGTAATTTTGACGTGTGTGTGTGTATCATTATGTCTGTGGCATCATAGCTCCCAAACCACTGAACACATTTCCATAATTTTGAGTGTTCTTAGTTATGTAACAAGATGGATGTTAATAGTTTGACCTGCGTTTTTTTATTGAGTCCGGGGTTTTTATTTAATTACTATTACAAGCAAACTGGCTAAGCTAAGATAAAAAAGTCGTGAACCGATAAATAGCTGTGCTTTTGGCTACCACATTATTCTTCTACATTGGTATTCCAGAGTCAGGCAACTGTCCGCTGCCATCCAAGGTGTACTCGTGCTCTCCGAAGTGCACGCAGGACTACGAGTGCACCCACGGCAAGGTGTGCTGCCCCAACGGCTGCAACACCAAGTCTTGCTCAGAACCAGCCTCTGCGGGCACCGGGAGTGGCGGCTCCAGCAAGTATTCTTCATGTAAGTAGTTGCAGAAATGATAGAAATGAATTTAATCGGGGCAATTTATTTGTTATATTTTGAACTAGATCGTTCGCGACGTCAGTCAGTAAGTAAGTCGTGTATCAAGATTAAACTTACGGAGAAAAAAGCAAATTTGATCCACTGGTTTTTTGCATGTTGCGCTTACAAACATACACAGACAGAAAAAATGCTTAAAATGCATTTTTTGTTTCTATAGGTCTTAAAAAGACACACCTATATTTCCGTGTACAGACATAGTCCGCAGTTACAGTTTTATCATATATGTACTTAAAGATTAACAATACTACAAATATAAAAAATAACAAAATCTATTGTACTTCCAGCCGGAGCAGGTATCTACTGCGACAACGTCAAATGCAACGCGCATGAGGTGTGCAAATTGGATCCCAAAACCAAGAGAAACAAGTGCAGTCGCGCTTAATTCTACATCCATAGAGTAAAGTGATACTTTTCCATAAACAATCAACCATCTTAAGTTGTGATTTATCTAACTTGTGTCTGTAATAGATAATATTTTGTAAGATGAGACAAAAAATTAAATAGAATAATATGTATATTGTTGAGACCGTAGCTTATTTATGAATAACTTAGCCATTATTTTTATACATAATAAGTATACATTCGTCTAATTCTGTGAATATCAATGTTGACAAGTAAAAAAGAAGTGAAACATGATCTTTGAACTACAATGGTTTTAAAGCAATCTTAGATCTCCTATAGACCATTGTACTTATATGTTAATTAATATTCATTAGATATTTATGTATTTTATAATATTATTCATAATACATTTGTATTTAGATATCAAACTCTGCGTCGTGTCGTGTCGTGAGATAAATTTTTACATATATCACATCTCTATCCTTTGCGGGGTCGAAAAAGCCAAAAACTGTGGAACTCCAAGGCTGCGCTAAACTAGAAAATGAAATAATATAAACTTGTTATATTTTAATACACGTCATATGCTTCGTAATAAATTTATTTTTAATCTTCGTGCGTTTTTAAATAATAATTGAAATTTTATAGTGTTTCAAAATATAAAAATCGTATTTAAATCATGTCAAGGGAAATAATTAAAAAAGTCCAAACAATTCAATGCGAATAATTTTTTATAACGATCAAAATAAAAAACGATATGTCTGTAATTCCATAAAGAATATATATACGCTGTTTTACGTATTCTTATCTATGGTTTTATTTTTACTTCTAATATTAATAAATTTAACAACGCCATCTCCCGGCGAGTAGCAAAGAGTAACACATATTATTACAGGGAGTTTGTTTGTTAGACTTACTTGGATACTTTGATAAACCTACTTTAAAATCAGTGGAGACAGTCGTTCGTTCCTACCACTATTACATAAATTATTATTTTTTTATTTAAGAATGAAATTTGTTGGTTTTTTTTTATTGCCAGACTACCTATTTATGTACTACGTCGTAATATAGTTTCTTAGTTTTTACGTATTAGAATTAAAAATATCTTAACGAACACAATGGGACAATGGAACTCACTATTATGAATATAGAAAATTATTTACTTAGAAATATTGATATGACGAGTGTTACTTCTAGCACGCATTAAAACACGAAAAGCCTTTTTGTAAATGTTTTGTTTTATTTACATCCTAAACAATAGGCAAGGAAACTCAAGGGTCCCCTGTTCACATTTACTACGGGCGCAGCGCAGGCTTTATCACCACTGCTAGCTATGGAGTTTTATTAGTTTTACATACAATGAAGTCAGTTAAGGACATCGGGCACCATTATCCTTGACGATTATTGCGAACTAGCGATTCGATTCCCTCCCATGGAATTTTGATAATATAAGTAGTGTCTGTTACTCCTGAAGATCTATATCTGCCACAAATTTTATCAAAATCGTTTATGCGTTTATTAAAACAAAAATACAAATCTTTTCTCGTATACGGAATTATACATAGAAGTAAATACAAAAATTACAGTATTAATATACTAAATACCTAAAAGGAATCTGTATCCTAACCGCAAACCAGTGATTCCCTAATAACACTCATTGAAGGTTTGACTCATTGACAGTCAAGTCAAGCAATAATGAGTCGAAGTCTCTCCGACGAGGTCGTGTCTCGGAAAAACACAGGAAAACAATAATGGGTGAGTTGTAATTATAATTCTATAAGTATTGGTTGCAATGTCAATTGTATATTTGCTCAGATTTTAGGAATGACATTATATTCTTCATTTTCTTACCCACTTATAGTTTCTGCGCTTTTCATAAAATAATTTATAATATACCTACCTACTTAATATTATAGATAATTTTTAGCGAAGTTATAATTTTTTTAAAGGCCACAATATTATGGCACTGAAATCAAAATATTCTTTGATATAATTTGTAATTCTTTATTTATTTATTTTTATTATTTATTTATTTTTATTATTTATTTATATATATCATTCCATAGTATAATATAAAACAAACTCGCTTTCCGTATGTCCATATATAGGTATGCTTTTTTTTTAAACTATGCAACGGATTTTAATGCGGTAAGCCGGGACAGGTCTCTAGTTTTTAAATAATTTTGTCTTTTCAGGAACTATAACTTACATACTGTGTGTGACTGTCGCAATGGCGATTGTCAATGAAGCAGGTAATTTTTACAGAAATATTTAAAAGTAACAACATTACTTTTTAAGTTCATCTAATTATTTTTCAAAAAGTCAATACCAGAAAAGGAAATGATAGGTTACAATAGTTTAGAGAACGGAAAATAGATCATTATTTGTCTTTCTTTTGATACGATATGCGTTATACTCGTAATTAAACCTGAACTTAATTCAAAATTATGAAGAAGTAGTACCCACTTGCAATCCTATTTGCGGGTTTGGCATATCTGGGTTTTATAACTATGTTATAGCAAATATAGCACCTAGTTATAGCCACTCGTAATACATTCTCATTTAGCTTTACATGTTCACCAAAAATTTGACCTCTTTATTTTGCTAACCATGTTTATGAGCCTCTAATTACGTTCATTAACAGCGGACTGTTGTGATAGGCTACAAGGGCACGTAATACATATTTTTACTGTTAATTTTCAAAATCCCTCTACATAACAAATATAAGCAATATTTCGCTTCAAATCTATATAAAAACAAAATATATTTTATAGATTTTAAGGTCAGTGTATGTACGCGCATAGTTTCAGAACGACTGCACCAATGTGGATGACTGTATTGTATTGTAAACGGGTTGGTTCCCGCAACTCGAAAATGCCCGTTTACAATACAATCAAATCAAATTCTTTTTCATCTGATCCGATGTCAGGACAAAGTTTCTATAAATACTAGAAAATTTATAAAAATAAGTTTTTGTATATTAATTATATAGTTTACATTCTCAGAGTGCCTGGCGCTATACTGTGGCTGTCATAGGGACAATAACCATAACTATACTTTTTGGTACTTTAAAAGTTTCACATGTGTTTCCAGCTAGCAGCCGCTGCCCCCCACGGTCGAAGGTCCCGGGCTACCACCAGACGTGCACGGGGGACTACGATTGTCGCCACGGCATGGTCTGCTGTCCCAATTGGTCCAACACCAAGTCTTGTGTCTACCCCGCCCCCTACTCTGCCAACAAAATGTCTACGAAATATGACCATATTGGGCCATTGAGAGGTATGTTTTATTACATATTAGAAATTGTTTGATTTATTTCCACCTGCACCTTTTGGAAGATTCCGCGTTTGTACGGTTTAAATTCATATAAGTATACCTGTGTTTAAGGTTTCTATTCGCCCCATTTCTGGATTCGCTTCTTTGCAAAAACATTCACATAGATTAATGTTTACTTACGCTGCATCTACGAGACTTTTGTGGTGCGGTTCATTTGGTTTTCCACATTGTCTGTTTTCCTCATTAATCTCTTTCTCATGTTATATCTTTCGTTTCAGTAAAGTAAGTTTTTTGTTTCCAGGCACCAGAAAATATTGTGACGGCATGAAATGTATGCCGTATGAAGTTTGCAGACCTCACTTCGGCAAAAAGTCGAGATGCCAGCTTCCTTAAAATAAAAATGTATTTGTTACCGAAAGGACATATTCTCTATTAACCATAAATATTTTTAAATTACGTGAATATCTGAAGAAATATTATTGTACAAATAAAAATATTCATATGAAATATTTTTTTACTTATTTGAATAAATTTTATAATAAACTTTTTTTTTTATTTACTTCGATCACCAACGCGGTTTAAAAATATCCATAATTTTGTAATAATTTTTTTGGTGTTGAATTTCAAATTGAATCGGAAATATAAAAAATTTAAGTAAAGCAAGTTCGTTACCATACCGGAACAATGCGGCAAAGCGCAATCTTGCAAATCTTGAGATTTTTATTATATTTAACCCCTAAGTACTCAACAATCCTAAGGACATTTTCACGTAAAATTATGGGCGAAATAATATAGTAATAATCACGGGACAATACTGTCGCCAATAGAGAGTATAGTCGATAAGTGTTCGCCTCTGGCAGTGAGTGTACGCCTTCCGCGAGGTTCGCTGCCGCGACACGCGACTTCTTTTTATTTTTTAATCTGTGTTAGCGGCAAAATTCTTGTCGTGCTTAAATTTGGAATATCCGGTTATTATTATTTTTTTTTTGTGAGATTGCTTTACATTTTAATTTGTATTGCCAGCAAAATTTATGCGTGTTTGGATTAGTAAAAGCAGAATATTGTTTTTCAGGGTATTATTGTAAGCAAAGTACTATCGTCAGCTGATACGCTTGGAAGTTCCCATATTTTTGCGCTGGTTTTATTTAGCGTTGTTTCATAGAATTAATTTATTTAATAATTACTTAGTGATAAAACAGTAGAGTGACGAAACATTTATCGATTGAATTGAGTTTTTTTTATTTTTTGTCTGTCTGTTTGTAAAAGTACTGGATGGAATTTGTTGTGGTTTTCATAGTTCTATCGCAAAGGTCTTTCTCGGTACGCTTCTTAGAACCGAAATTATAGTAAGTTATGCGCAAACGAAGCACTCTTGATCAATAAAGCCTTCTGTGTAAATATGGTTCAAATTAAAATTCAAAATATCTTTAATATATATTTTAAATATATTCCTTTTTTTCCGAAGCAACGAATCCGTGTAGAGCAGTTAATAATTGATAATTGTCGACAGCATAAAATTGCAGTCCGCTGGTTCTGCAGCTAAATAAATAATCAGTTGATATCGATCTCAGTTGCACGCTCATTTTGACGTCAAAACGTCCCATATATAAAAACTACTAGCTTTTGCCCGCGGCTTCGTTCGCGTCAAACGGGAGGGGCGAGGGAGATAAAGGGATAGAAAGATACAAAAAGTAGCATATGTCACTCTTCAGCCCTTCAACTATTTCCATATAAAATGATTGCTAGAATAAAAATGTTAAAATTCCCACGGATTTGGAAAGAAGTTCGCGAGCATAAACGCGTATAGCTAGTAAATATATTCTATACTATGAATCGAATTGTTAATCCTACTTAGCTTATAGTAATTAGATTTATCACAAAATTATAAAAATAAAAATATGTTTTTGGAGCGTGGTCAAACAATACAGTTTATTTGGCGGGTGGGAATGAAATGGGCAAGGGCCAATATCATAGGAAATGGCGCGAAAAAGACAAACTGTGGGCTGTTTTAGACCTTATTTTAGTGTCGTTAATGTTATTATTCCTCATTATTCCTCTGCTTGTGATGGTTCATCATTAAACGATAATGTTGATACAAAACCATAAACAGAAAAGTGTCGAGGAAAGAAATTATCGTAAACTAACATCAATCTAACAAGTGTGTTCAGTTACTAAGAAATAAAACATGATACCTAACCATTTGTTAATTGCTTTTACTATGGCGCTGTTTATCTACCTGTCTTTGTAATTAAAGTAATAATCTAACTCAGAGGAAGTAAACTGTTTCGCATCCATGAAAAATGTAATCTCTTCAAATCATTAATATTTTCATACACTACTGAATGGTGTTTTAAATATGGCGTGTATTTAATTGGGCAACGTACTAAAATAACCTAACCTACAAAAATACTATTAGCACAACTATTATACTATAGATATGATATTATATATCGACGCTAGAAAGCAATCTTGTCGTATCTCAAAAAATGCGTTCCTTCCCCACTAACTTCTTGGATTAAGAAAAAAATACTTCACGCATATTTTTGGATTTTTCTGTACGAAAATTCAATGTCATTAAATAAATAAAAAATACATAGAAAATTGAGACCCAGACTTCGATGCAGTATTTTTGTTTTATATTCAAGAAGGCAACAAAAAAACGCATTTTAGAGATAAGACAAGATTGCATTCTAGCGTCGATATACATATATAACTATAGTATAAATTCAAATTCAAATTATTTATTGCAAATATAGGTAAGTAACAATAAAGAAGAGTTCGTGATAGGGTAAATATAATTTATTTATGATAACGCCTGTTTTCATTCGAGGTAGGCAGAGAATAAAAGATTTCCACTTGCTATCTACAATCTTTACAGATTTTTCCTACATCCTTTGCACTCATTAAATAATACTCTCTTCATTACATAGTACGCACGAGTACATGGCCATTACAATTGTTTTTAACTCTCCCCTTTTTAACTACAAAATAATCAATAATAAATTTAAAACCTAGGTTAGATTTTAAGTTAAAACCATTTTACGGTAGAACTGTGAAAACCACAATAATTTCCACGCGTACAAACATACAGACAGACAAAAAATACTTTATTCTTCATTAAATCACATGGCTTCGAATACTGTAGGATAATTTACTTAATTTATAGTAAATATGAATGTATTTACTGTCTTTTTTTTACCTTGCACCCTATCTGTGTTTCTCAAAATGTCCCAAATGTAGACAGCTTAGCATTAAGTTGTACCTTTTGTACATAAATCTTTGATTGAAGTGCAATAAATGTTAAATAAAAAAAATGATGATAATCTAATAATATACCTACTTCACTTTGCTGTTTTCTTCAACTTTTTAAACGTCAAGCTGGTGATGGTTCATCACCGCTGATCAAAAGCATCGCTATCGATTTTGAGAGCGAAATAACCTTGTCTATAGTTATAACCGGCCACCTGCCGGGTATACCACAAAGATATTTTTAATTATTAACTCACTGAGGACATTCACAAACAAATTATCAGCATAGAGTGATTTTATACGGCCGTATTTCCGCCATTGCTTGAGGAAGTAAATTAAATAGGTATTTTTTGCAATTAATTGATAGACCTAAATGACATTCTGGATTTCCATTAAAAAAATATCAGATTTTTCTACTATCAGAAAAATAATCAAGAGTCATAGCCTATCCAATTTTATGCCGTATGTATACAAATACTACAGAAAATCTACTAACTTTACTCCGTTAATAAAAATTTCAGAGATAGTGGAAATTTGAAAGATTACTTTTATGAAAAATTAGTTAATAATAATCAAATTTAAAAAATTTGCCGCCAACAAAAAATGCGTGCACATAGAGTATGAACGGGGAGAGATGCGCCAGTGGGGAGAGCTGCGCAAGCGCACGTCCGCTGTGGGAGCGGCTGAGCTGCGCGCGCGGCGTTTGTGCGCGGCTTTGCCGGAGGCGTGCGCGCCGAAGAGTGGCTTCAGAGCTCACTGCACATAATGGCACTACGCATCATCTGTAAGTCTCTAAATCCAATGCTATCTTATACTACTAATCCTATCATACTTAACTTATCCTATCCTACTTAATACTATCCTACTTCCTACAAATATTATATATGCGAAAGTTTGTGAGGATGTATGTATGTTTATTACTCTTTTACACAAAAAAAATATAATGGTTTTATGTAATTTTGGTCGTAATATAACGATACAATGTCAATGAAATCGGGGAAAAAATCTGTTCTCTGAGAAGCTATCTTGGCGAAGTTCGCTGCCTTAACTATTGGATTTTATTGATTTTCAGTTCTATAACACATGTCTCGAACTACGTTCATGATCTAGTTTTTATCTCCGACCCCGTCGCGAAAAGAGAGTTGTTATTAGTTTGATGTGTGTGTGTGTATGTCATTGTGTTTGTGGCATCATAGCTTCCAAACGGATGAACCGATTTGGATAATTCTCTTTTTGTTAGAAAGGTGACTTAATCAAGAGTTTTTTAACCCCCAACTCAAAAAGAGGGGTATGTTTGACTTTTTTATGTAAGAGGGAGGCAAACGAGCAGGCGGGACACGTGATGTTAATTGATCACCGCCGCCCATAGACAACTGCAACCGCGGGGTCACAGAAGCGTTGCCGGCCTTTAAAAAGGCCCCGCCCTCCTCAAATGGGGAGGGCGGGGAAGTTGGGCCCCCGGCTCTCCCACTCTACGGACGGAGAATGGCGGCTGATAGCCGCCATTCAGGGGTCGGTCTTCTGTGGAAGTGTGGAACTGCCCCGGACGAGCCGGCCCATTCATGCTGCAGGCTAAAAATCGCATGCAACAGGCCGATACCACTAAGACGTGTGTTTTGTTAATAGTGTTGAGGGTTTTTTAAAATTTAATTATTTGTATTTTTAGTTATGGAATCGTAAAAAACACATTAAAATAAATTGCGCAAACAAAACACAAAAGGCAAAGCGGGGTCCTAAGTTTTACACGCAGCGGCTAACAGAATACGTAACGTTGTCGTGGCGTAGGGCTCATTCCCTTGATCTAAGATAATCATAACCAGGTCACGACAGGTCACCGACATCTCTCAATGTCTTTACGAGTAATGGAATTGTTACGTGTTGGAGATTGGATGGAGGCTTGATTTTAAAAGGTGTTAGAAGTATGATTATTCGTTGTTTAAATAAACTTATATAAGGTACTTATTTATTATTAACAATAAAAGAAATATTTATTATAATGTACCTATCATATTACTTATTTTATTATTACTTTTAAATCTTCTTTACCAAGCTAATTATAGAATTAAATAACTTTACTATGATTCAATTCATAAGCTCTTTATTTAGAAAAACTCCACTTAATTGTTAAATAAGTTAGTACACACTTGATAGGTTTGGTTTTTGGTGCTTTGCATTAAAACAATAAAAAAATAATCATTCTATTTTCAAAATTTCAGGACTAATCTGAAAAGAAAAAAGTTGTCATACACAACAGTTGTATTACGCTTTTTCTTGATATAAAATATAAATAAATAATTAAAAATATATATAGCAAAATAAAATACATAATTAATTAATGTCAGTGATGAAATAAAATCATTATACCTGCCATGTAAAATGTACATGCAGCGGTAATTAATTTACCATAATTCAATGAACTAATACGAAAGTCTAATGATTGTAATCTATCGTAGAATTCATCTTTTAAACTTATTCATCAATACTCATATGAGCATAGTAAATAAAAATAAATCATTATCAGTTAAATAGCAACGTGTTAAAACTGCTAGTACCTTAGGCCACAGTTTACACTAACTGCTAATAAGAAAACTAGTACACGCAATTCTTTGCGTGACAACTTTTTGTTCGTCATAAAAAAATATTATCTACAATCAGGGGCGCTCTATACTTTAAACACAATGAACATCGATTGATTTCGGATGTGGCAATTAATAAAGTCAAATTTCAGTCGAACATCAATTTAAAATTCTTCAATTGATTTCAGTTGGCTTCATAACGATAACTTTAAAAAAACATTAATTCTCAATTCATAATAATATTTTATTAACGTACAAAAATAATATAATCAAATCCGCGTAGAAGAAAGTAATGATCGACGTGTACGATAAACATAACGAGAGTCACAATCCCGTTAAAAAAGTGTCTTCGAAAAAATACTGCTCATCGCTTATAAAATAAATGACATTAAATAAGCTTACTTCAACTAGTCCCGTTAGTTTGACATGTTTTCAACTTGCACACATTATGACTTATTTTCTAATGCACGATTCTGGAAATGGAAACTTTGTCTAAATAGTCATAGTAGTCGTCATCTTTATTGAAGTATTTTTTGTTCGGTTTTGTTCAGAACTATGAATATGGTTCTTTATTTTTGATCGAAGAAGGCAATAAAAACTGGTCACAATACGTCACGTAAGTTGTATTTTAAATAAGGAACACGCAGGGGCGATTTAGAAATAAAAAAATATACATATATAGGTCAACAAATCAGTTTAGTTTCTCGACGGAAGTAGCTATTAATAATAATGGTGAAATATGCCGTGTCGCAAGGGTTGGGGCCATTTACTTCGTTATTTTCACGACACGACATTCTGTTATTTGATTTTTATTCCGTTAATTAACTATTTCTTAGCTTCCGTTTTCTATTTTTAAGAATAAATGTGTTCTCGTCTATAGAATAAATTTTATTTACTGGGTACGACTTTCTTCGTAAGCAACACAAATTAAATATATCTTTTTGCTCTTTGTACAATTAATAGCCTAATGAACTGATTTTTATTGAATGATATATAACACATTCTTATATAAAACAGACTCTGGGATAGTTAAGCTCGCTTCGCTCCCTTAAAAATGCAATCATTTAAAGTTTACACTTCTATATTAAGCCTTCCTGATCTCTTTGAATAATTCACAAGGATTGTACAAAGTAAGAATGTGAATCAAACTATCTGCTAATCTGTTACAGCAGTGACATCATAACTTAGTATCATTTATAACTATTTCATAGACGACTAGCTCGCTCCTGATCCTATGGGAATTTTGACTCAACAACCAAGGGGATAATCCCATCTTAGCAAGCACTTAGGTCCTAAAAGGAATCCCCTTGCAAAATGTAAGACCCTAAGCATTTCGCTTTTACATATGAAGACTAAAAAAAATACAGGACGGTACTCATTTCTATACAAATCTTGGAGACTACAGCTCACTGACTTCCTCATCATAAAATCTATTAACTACAAATGCTAGGGTCTCAAAATTATCGTGGAGATTCCCATTAGGACGTACGCGTTCACTGGATGTCGTTAAATTCCCAAGGGATCTGGAATTATGGGACTCGAGAGTAATCGTGGGTACTAAATCTAATATTATAAAGAGGTAAAATTATTTTTTTGTTGTTTGTTTGTAAGGGCTATTCTTTGGTAATACTGAACTGGCCGTGAAAATTCATTAACAATCGGGTAGCTAAGCTGTTCAGGAGTGATATAGGCTATATTTTACGCCTAACGAAGTGGGCACGGGTCGGCTAGTCTATTCACATAAGTGATATTTACTGTGGGGCATAAGGAAGGTACATATGCAGCATTCACTATTCATAATTTCCCTGACATGACGTCACACGTGGCTGCGTGCTATCAAAGTTATTACTGACACATTGCGCCCCCATCGCCATCACCTTAATTGTCACTGCTGTACGGTCAGAAAAAGAAATTACATTTTAATTTTATAAAAAGAAATGAGTTTTACAATTAAATATATATTCTTTTGATATTTCATTCGCTGGAATATAATCGAATGATGAGTGTATTATATTATATTATAATATTACAAGAAATTACGAAAATATTTTTTCACTTATTTTTCACTCCTAACACAAAACCATAAAGCATAGGACAAGAACACGACACACGGTATCTATTTTTAAGGAATTTAAAAATAGAAACCTTCACACAACCTCCGTGTCATAATGCCTGTCTGCTAATCGGGATGTTCCGGATTCGATTCCGGTCAGGTTATGTGGAAAATTACTTTCATTTTTTATTGACCTAAGACTAAGATATTTATATAATATATGTATTGTTAATATATGTATATAAGTATTGGTATAAAATCTAGTACCGTTGAGTCGGTAGTAGCTAAGATTACCCCCTATATACAAACATATCCTTTTTATAATATTAGGGTAGACCATATTTTTGCTCCATATTAATTAAGAAGAGAAACCTGCAGGATTATGTTAGAACTTATTAGGTATTAAGAGAAAATACAGCCTTCTTGCAGTAGTAGGTGTTAGTACCGCAAGGTTTACTGGGTTTGAGTTCCATATATTTCCAGCTTTCCATCGTTGGATGAACGAAACGCGGTATTACTACACGATAAAAAACAAGGTTAGGATAGGATTAATAAACAAAAAAGGACTAATAAAGCAAAAAAAGTAAAGAACTAGGAATATATTAAATTATTTAACGATTTTTTGCTGTCGGTACGCTAATATTTGTTTACTGACTGTTTCTGACCACTTACGAGTACTGTATAAAACGACCTGCAGACTCAACCCTTTAGTGTACGTTCCAACCTGATTGTGTAATGACCAGTCTGTGAACAAATCGTTTTGTTAGCACCACTACGAGTTTTTATACCAAAATGATGAATAAAGACCGACGCAAGTCTAGTATAAATTTTGTCAATTTTCGCCGTTTTCACTTCCTTGACAGGTTAGTTATATGATTTATTTTTGGATAACAACTATTAATTTATATTCAACTAGTTACCGAGCCGTGAATTCACCCGCGCTACTATAAAGGGATAAAAAGAAGCCTATGCCACCCCAGAAGGTCTCGAATTTCATTGAAATGCAAACAAACATACAATTATTTCCTCTTCATAATATTGGCGTAGAAGTACATGGAGCCATTACTAGTAGTGGTATGATGCCACTACTTGTAGTGGTGTGGAGCCAGCTTCAGGCTTTATATTTAGCCTGTAGCACGAATGGGCCGGCTCGTCCGGGGAAGTACCACACTCCCACAGAAGACCGACGCCTGAGTGGCGGTTATCAGCCGTCATGCTCCGTCCGGTGAGTGGGAGAGCTGGGGCCCAACTTCTCCGCCC
>JADGIL010020868.1:0-15791 GCA_020352625.1 Cactoblastis cactorum | reverse complement strand
TGAAGTACGCACCGTTACACCACAGCGGTCGTATATGTCATTTTACATTAGATATTAAGTGCTTGAGAGTGAATGTTCTTGAATGTTATATGTAAATTCAGTGTACCATATATTAATAAGTAGCAGTGTATAGTACAGTAAGTGATACCATTTTGTCTTTCAAACAAATTACCAACATAAGTATGTGATAAATTCCCAGGGTATTCAGAACATTTGATGTGAACACCAAGAAAATTGTATCTCGCAGCAGCAAGGCAATCCTCCCATTCCCAGAGGAGCACCCTCTACACGATGTTAAAGTGCGACTTTACCATGATGACACTCTACAGACATACTACCGGAGACTGCATTTCAGTCCCGACGGCATGTTTGTGGCTGTGCCTGCTGGCAAGGTGGAGCCAGAGCAGGGCAAAATGGATGGCAAGCCAATCGATGCTGTTTATATTTATACTAGATACTCTTTGAGAACGTAAGTATTACACCTGTATTACTCAAATGTTTTGTTACAATAGTCTCTTCAAAATCGAATATACTTATGATGTAAATTATAAAAAACAATGACTTCTTCTAATTGGGAACCATGAAAAGTAATAGTTTTGCATAAAACAGCATATTAATAAGTTTGTCGATCAGCCCGTGTTGCGTACTGCCATGCGGCGAGCCAGCGCTGGCGGTTCGCTGGGCGCCGCGGCGCATGGCGCTGCGCCCCGGAGCCGCCGCGTTGCCCACCGCGCACCGCTTGCTCCTGGCCGTAGCCACCAAGCGATCCGTATTGTTGTACGACACACAGCAGAAGTCGCCTATAGCCCTGATCTCCAATATACATTATACTAGGTGAGGTCAAGCTCAATTTTTATTTTCAAGTTTATCTGCTAAGGAATGATGGCTTCTGTCCTTGGAAAGTACCAGGCGTGTGGCAAGATTTGTTAGAAAATGGAAATGTTTAGAAGTTGGCCCGGTTGCTAAAATAGCTTTATAGATGCTAATTACTATAGCTACGCTAAAAAACATTTTTTATATATTACAACTAAATTCATGAGAAAGTAACTAACACAAACAATGTTTTTAGACTGACAGATCTTTCGTGGACTGTGGACGGGCTGATGTTGGTGGCATCAAGCACTGATGGGTTCTGTTCCCTCATCACATTCTCTGCAGGGGAACTGGGGGAGCCTCTGTCTGAAGAAACGCTGCTTCAGACCCAGAATAAAACAGGTTAGTTTTCTTACCATGAAAAACTTAGGTGAGTTTGTAGATACACTTTTTCCATGATAAAACTCACTAGTTTGTATTNNAATACAAACTAGTGAGTTTTATCATTTATTCAATATGCTATACATTTTCAGAATCTATGGAAGTGGAGACGCAAGAGCAACAGAAACTTGAAGCTCTTAAACAGAAAACACCAGAAAAAGAATCGAAACCAACCAACAACTTACAAAAGATTGACTCGTTTATTAAATTCAAGGCTCCAAAAAAATCTGAACCTGGGCCTAAAACCCCTATAAAAATAGATGTTATAGAAGAAGTAGCTATGCCTTCATGGTCTGATAACTCCAACCAAGAAATCAAGAGAAAAGTCAATGAAGATATGGATATTGATGTTAAACCGTGTGACATTATACACATTGAAGATAGTGAAGATATTAAATTAGTTTATGAAGAGACCGAATCTAAAATACAACCTACTGATGCTGAAAAATCTCATAAAAATACAGAAAAGCCGATAAATGCAGAAGAGTCACTTAAAGTTTCGAAAATAGAAAATAAAGATTCAAAAATTGAAATAACAGCTGAAGATGAAATTAAAGATAGTCCAAAAAGTTCACAAACCAATAGTTTTTTGAAGCAAGCAAAGGTAACAGATATTAAACAGCCCGTGTCTGTGAAAGCTGTGGCCAGTCCTAAAGTGCCAAGACGAGTTAGTTTTGTGACCCTGTCCAGCCCTAAAAATAAGAAAAAGTGTTAAAATAAACATATTTACATACAAGAATAGTTTTAAGGATTTGATACAATTTATACTTTAAATATTTTTTGCAATTTTATTTGCCGTCAGCATATCATCTGTCGTAATCAAAAGATCCTTAGATGCCCAAGTAGAAGGTACAATGTTATTTATGACTTTTTCCAAATACAATTATGAAAATCATGAAAAAATTATATACAAATAACAAAAAAGTTTTTTGTTACTTGTATATAATTTTGGTACAATAAAGAGTAATGTATTGTATTGTAAAAACATTTTAGTAAGTCAAAAATTAACCTACATTGACTAAGTAACTATATACATAAATAGTATTTTTTTTACTGCGTTGATAAATTAAAGGGAAAGTTTTCATAACATTAATTTCTACAAAAATGTTAATATTTACATCTTAAGCTACAGACTACACTTATATCGACAACATTTATATCTTTACACAGACGAGTCATTATAGTATCTTAATCAAGCTACAGACTACCACTATTTCGGAACGACCATTGATGAGAAGAAATGCCGAAAGGAACTAGCAGTTTTGGTATTTAATATGCCTGAAGATCTTGCTAGATTATCTATCGATCTAGAAAATGACTGGGTAAAATGAAAGACAAGTATAAAAGTAAACATACTTAATAAATATTTACAATTCAATTCGTACGTTATCACATTCAAATAAAAGAGAGTACAATATAACAAAATATATTTTTATCAATACAAAGAGTCCATACTTACCTACCTGGGGGTGGTGTCTATAATCTCCGAGGGTTGGGCATTTAGAAGTTGCATTTATAATTAAAATAGGAAAAACGGTACAAAAAGAAAGATAGAAAAGTTTATTTGTTATAAAATAGGGGGAAACAGCTATGGATTTTTTTAAAGCAATAAAATAACGATTATTATTGTACCACGTCAGAGATTGACTTGATACTGCAAATATTATATAATCTGACGGTTTCAGTAGTGACCCCCACTACGATATGGCTGTATGATAAGGTAAGTGAACCCTCAAAAAGAACCTCATTCAAAACACTGACGATATTTAAAATAACTCGAGTGTTAGATAGTGAAGATAATTTATCAGTGTTCACCTATATTAATTCCATTAAGCTGTTATTTGCACTCATCTAGATCTTTTTGATGGAGTATAAACTGGTGGTTAAGGGGTATATAAGGGGTGGATAAGGGCTTGGTGACATTCGAGCTACATGTCCTAAATTTTATTATCCAATTTTAAATACTTCGACTTGCTGAAATCGCTAGATAAACATTTAAGAATTCAAAAATCCCTTTACGGTCTCCCCTGCTAAGATTCAATGCAATTTAATAATCAAACAGAAAAGTAAAATAAAAATTACACAAAAGGATTGTCGAGAAAAAAAGAAGAATTTGAATATGAAAAAATGACATTTATCCAACCCTCTTTTTATTCTCACAAAAAATGCATTAGTGAAGTTTGTTTTAGTTGAAATGTATCATTTGTTTTGAGAGAAAAGTCACTTTTAAATTGGACACGACACACATATAATAAAATTGTAACTGAGCTATGTCTGTACATGGGAGATATTAAAAAAAAAAACATNNNGGTACAACGATGGACTATGACCTACATTAAAAGATAGGCTACTTTTTATCCCGGAAAAATGTACGGTTCCCGAGGGATATAATTTATTGTAACCGAGCAAGGGGCTGACAAGATATATATCCATTGGTCGGACGAAGTCGCGGGCATTAGCTAGTTATAACTAAAATAAATTTCATTAGAGTTTTATTTATCTATGAATTTGACCGTTGTTATTAAGTTTTACTACTTAGCGGTATTATATTTTAAGCACCTAATGACTATTTTATCAACTTCCATCTGCCCAGCCCATAAGATTAATTAGATCATATTTCAAAACAAGATACATGAAGTATTGCTTGCTGTAAGAAATATTGTAGCTACACTATAGCTACAAAATGGTAAAGAGAAATGCGATCATTGCATTACATTTTGATCTATGTTTATTCAATTTCACTGCTTGTCCGTGGTATCTTACATTACTATAAATACTGTCATAAATCTGATTATAGTTATTTTTTAAATAATTCATGATTAGTATTAGTATATTTATTAGTAAAACCTGAACATATTCATTATATCATTTTAGTGTGAAATGCTCACAATCATTCTTATATTTATTAAGTAGGCTACATATTATTTTCTATGTATATATTTATAAGTACGTTTAATTATATTTTATGATTAAATGGGATTCCCCGTTTTCAATAAATTCGTTGAGATTAAACCCAATCTTTAGCATTGTACATAATATTAAACTGTACTAAGACATGAAATAAATTATGGAATAGCTTGTTCAGGTTTCACTCCATCTTGATTTTATTTTTAGGTTATTTTTTACAAATCATTGTCATACTACATTTTTAAAAACACGGACAAGCAGTTTATGTATATCAATATTTTAAGTCATATCACACGAGTTGACTTATTCTAAGAACGGGTCTTCATATCGCAATGATATGTTTATCGGCCAGCAAATATTAAGAGATTCACACCCGTTCATAATAAACGAATCACCTAAGTCATATCTTGAGTAATCTTTTTGTTTGGTTATATTCTTAAATATCAAACCCATAATTAGTAAGCCTAGAGAGTACTTCAGGCTATTCTTAGGATTAGGTGTATTTTATCTTTGCCAAGTCCTAATTTAGTGCAAACGGGTGTAATATGTCTAAAGAATTAGAGATATAAGCAAAATGTTAAACCCGCGTCAACTCGTGGAAAAGGAGTTCTAGATTGTTCTGAGTGTGAGCCGTCAGTCTTGTTAGGTCACTTGGGCATTTCCTTGAAAAGACAGCTCTATCGGTAAAGCCGCGCAAAGTCGCGAAGGAGTCGAGTCATTTCTTTACATTTCTCTGTCCTGAAACAAAAAGATAAAGCTAGTGTCTTATAAATCGATGAAAACATTTGACTATTCGGTGGTTTGATATAATGGTGTCAGCTGATCAACATAAATTGTCCAATGTGTTCATTTTTCTGTTGTGAAGGTCAACATATAAAAATAGTTGTAAATAGAAAACATTTTGATTAGGTAAAAATGAATGAATATCGAGTGAGAGACGACTGTGGTGTCTAAATGACATTTGCTTTTTATGATGTAGAAAAGATTTCATACATGCGCAGTTTTGTCATTTTTAAGGAATTATAATGTTTTTTTTATAATTAGTCGGTATATTAAATAATCTAATTATTTATGGGTATAGATTAGAATGTCTTAAATCAGAAAAGAAGCTTAAAAAATATGAATTCAAAATCCTTATAGGGACAAATTATACAGATCGAATTACTGAATACATAGGGCAGTGTTACGGGGCACTGTTTAACAATATCATAATTTTATAAACATTCATCATTACACAACGGATCGCGCCTTTCTCATAGGTGGGGACTTTTTTATGTAAGAGGGAGGCAAACGAGCAGGTGAGTCACATGTTAAGTGATCATCGCTGTCCATTGATAACTACAACAACCGCGGGGTCGCAGAAGCGTTGCCGGCCTTTAAAAAGCCCCGTTGAAGTCGGACCTTCGGCTCTCTCCCACTCATCGGACAGAGCATGGCGGTCGATAGTCGCCATTCAGGCGTCGGTCTTTTTTGAGAGCGCGGTACCGCCCCGGACGAGCCGGCCCGTTCATGCAGCAGGTTCATATCACTACGACTACGGCCACCTCATGGCGCAGTGGTGGAAGTGCAGACACTGCGCCTCGCTGGCGGCGGGCGCGCGGCGCGGCAGCGCGGCCAGCGCGGCGCGCAGCCAGTCGCGCGCGCGCGCGCGCTGCCACGCGCCCAGCGCCGCCAGCACCTCCGCCGCGTCGCCCAGCATCGCCGGGTGCAGGTGCAGCACGCTCGCCTCCACCACGCTGCGCGTGATCTCCTCGCCGTGCGCTTCGATCACCTCGTTCGCCAGCGCTGCGAATTTTACCAGCGATTTCAGCCGCCTTTATGAACTGATCGAGACGTAAATTGAGGTAGATGCGATATGTTTTTATATTTAAAATTTTCCGTTACTCATAACTTATAAGTACTTAAAATGTAATATTTTTTTGTGGACATGAAACCTGCACGATTCGAAGGAGACTTCGAATATCTCTCAAATCTTCTGACGTATCAGAAAATCCATTCAAAAGTCGTCAAGATACCGCAAAATACAGGAAGAGACTCACTTCTAACGGCTTCGTCGGGATGTTCCGCGGTGTGCAGCAGGTCGTGCAGGAACTTCATGACGGAGGAGTTGGCGTCGCGGTGGTCCAGACGCGCCGCCAGCGCCGCGCAGCGCGCCGCCGCGCTGCCCGCGCCCGTCGACAGCAGCTCCAGCGGGATGCGCTGCAGGAACCTGCCGACACCACACGCTACTTGTAACTATCGTGCACCGTGCAAGGTTTCACATACAAAATATATTTTAATTGTTTGCACAGCCAATTGTCACTGAGCTTCGTACAAAATACATATATAAAAACTTAATACAGTTCAGAATTAGTTATGATTCGAACACATTCAAAATTTCAACCTATAGTTTCAGCGATAGTACGATTAACCTTTACACTAATAGGTACATAACTTTTAAGTAATCTTTAACTATGATACATTTTTCTCTATCACAGTAAAAAACTGACCGAATGCAAAGTCGAAACAGATCGTCGACCGTGTCCGGGTTGTCCTTGAGCCCGTCGGGCTGCTGCAGCAGCTGGAAGGCGCGCGGCAGCAGGTCCTGCAGCAGCGCGGCGAGGTGCGCGCGGCAGGCGGCGTCGGGCGCCAGCTCGTCCACCAGGATGCTGGCCACGTACAGCAGGCAGGAGTGCGGGCGCTGGCGGTACAGCTGGCGCAGCGCCGCGGCGGCGGCGGGCAGCAGCGGCGCGGCGCCGCGCCCCACGCAGCGCGCCACGAAGCGCACCGCGCGGCACGCGCGCTCCATCACGCGCGCCTCCGCGATGTACCTGCCGGCGGACGCGGTGAGCGACTAACCTCGCGACCCTGCCTCGGCACACTGTGTTCGGCAGAACACTGCTCACACTCGATTCGACTTTCAACTTACAGACATTCAGATTAATTTTCTCATTCACGATTCTCGAAGTGGAACTTTGTCGAAGTGATTGCAGTAGTTGTCATCTTTATTGAAGCGAGAACGTAGTTTTTGTTTGATGAACGAATCTAGTTTTTTATTATCGATCCGAAGTTGATTTCGCAAAATCGCTTGACAAATATGCTTATTTCTGATAAACAAAGTTAAAAACTGTTGTATTATTTCACATTCTCCAAAACACGGTCACATTGAGATAGAACATGAATACAGAAGAGTAACCGGCGCCGGTCCTCACTTGGTCATGGTGTGGTGCAGCACGGGCCAGGCGTCGGCGGCGGCGGGCAGGCACGGGTGCGGCTCCGGCGTGGACACGGGCAGCGACACGTCGCGGAACAGCGCCGCCAGCCGGTCCACCCACACCTGCCACAACAGGCCATAACAGATTACCAGCAACCGCCTTCCTCAATAAAGGAACTAACTAACACTGAAATGATTGTTGAAATCGGACCAACCAAAAAACTATCTCTTCTACTTTATAATATTAAGCCTTGTATAGATAAGTAGGCAAAAATTTTAACAGCGTTTCAGATCCACAAAACTACATACTCATAAAGGAATACAGAGTAAAATCATAAATTATACCTGTTGAACCTTGTTGCAAAAGAAATAATTTGACAGTTGACGTTAAACAGCAGCTCACACTATATGCTAGAATCTATGAGATCCAAGTCAGGAAAATAATGTTATTACGTACCACTGGGTCCGTCCGAGTTCCCTTTTTGATTGGCTGGTCGGAATTAAGCAGCTCCGTCAATCCGCGGAGCTGGACGGCGGTCGCTTCGCGCATCGCCACTGTTAACTGTAGACAAGAAAATGCCTTCAATAATGTTATGTTCGATGACATTTGAACGGAATCATGCAAGCAAAAAAGGCTTTTGTTTCTAAGTGGGAAAAGAACTATAGCAAAGTTTTAAACAGAATATATAATTTTATTATTGTCAGTATTTTGAGTTCTAGACGAAACCTAGACTATATTTTAGACCTAAGATAAAACAGTGAAAACCTCATCAAATTCCGCCCAGTAGACCCAGGCTAGTCAGAACATATCGTCCCCGGAGCTCCTGTGTAATGCAGAGCGCGTACCTGGTGCGGCGGTAGCTGGCTGATGGCGGCAGCGGCGGCGCGCGCCAGCGCCGTGGCGGGCGGCAGCGGCAGCGCCAGGCGGTCGGCCAGCGCGTGCGCCTGCAGCAGCAGCGCCGCGTGGCCCGCCGCCGCCGCGCGGCTGGCGCCGCAGATGCTCTGCAGCGCCGTCGCCGCCGCGCCCGCCAGCTGCGGCTGCTGCAGCGCCATCACCAGGAACTGCAGCGACGGCAGCAGCGCCGCCGGGTGCGCCTCGATCCACTCGCATAGCTGCCCGAGCAGCTGGATGCACGTCTTGCGCACCGCCACGTGCGCCTGCTCCGGCATCGCCAGGATCGCCTCCACCACCTTCGGCACGTATTCGTACTCCTCGCTGTGTCATAAAAGTTAGTACTTATACTACTTGTTATTTCTTTCAGCTTCCCACAACATAATAATGATGGAAAAAACAGTAATTGACCTGTGTAAATACTAGTAACCTCACCAAACCAGCTAATTTGAATTGCAAGCCCCAGGCTCTTTTTGGTCCCCCGAGGGCATCATGGTAGAATGTTCGCGATCACATGACGCCCTCATAATGACCCTCATAACGCAGGTTGGTTGCGCCGGAGAGATTTTAGTAAGTAGTTAGCACACTTTGGCTGGGAGTCCCCCACCTGAGTAAAGTAAATTGGCTTTCCCCTCTGAAAAAAGGCTCTTTTTACTCATTCAGTACTCACGGCACAATGTTCTTGGCGACGGCCTGCATTACGAAAAGCGCGGCCTCGGTCTGCTCCCACGAGGCGTCGGCCTGCAGCACCGTGAACATCTGCCGGAACACGCTGCTGGAGCCCACGATGAACACCACGTCCTTGATCAGCCCCATCACCTTCATGCGGAACTCCTACCACAATTGCATTATTTATTCAGTTCATGTAGACATTACACTCATACACAACCATATCAATATTATAAATTAAAAAAAGGTGTTTGTTTGTCTGTCTTTTATGTCAAAATGAATTAGTGTCATTTTTTATGTGGAGATAGTTGGAAGGGCTTGAGTGGCTGTGACCTTGTCTCTTTCTATACCCCGAAATTAGACGTGAGCGAAGCCGCGGGCTAAAGCTAGTATTATATAATAAACTACAAATTATGAAGAGCATAGAAAAACATAATTATCATGACCTTTTCCCCTCCAAGACATAGCTGGGGTTGTAAGATATAAATTTATGTAAATCTACACTAGTTTTAAGTGTACATTAGGAGATTTATAAACACATTGTAAAAATAATATTCTAACATGCCATAGGGAGGTAATGTGCCCAAAATACTGGCAGTATTTCCTTGCTGTATCACAAGACTTATATGCTGGCCAGAATAACTGTCATGTTGCCTCCACGAGGCAATTTACAAAGATACATTGAAGACATTCATTTGCAAAGCAGATACAAAAGTGATAGTGACGAAAATATTTTTTAACATGAAAATTATGAGTTGTGTTGTTCTTATTAATTAACAGTTGTTTACTTTTTGCCATTTGTAAGAGCCATTTTGGCAATAGCAAAAACTAGCCGCCATCGTAAATTCTTCTTTTAATTGTGATTCCATTTTAATGGATATTCCATTTCAGGAAATATCATTTTTGTGTATACTATTTCAGTATATACTTACAAAGAACTCATCCCCCTCGTCTGGCAAGTTTGGTAGATCTGGCTCACATTGGCAATGTCTTGCAAGTGCTTCTATCAACCTTTCAATGTGTGGTTTGAAGGCGTCCGTTAGAGGCTGATAGTCATTTTGATACACCTCTTCTGATAATCGGTACCATAGGTTGAAGGTTATTTCAGCAACCTAAAACAGAAATAATGATTTCTTTATGAAGACCAACAACTATTGAAATAAAAATTACAACACCTCACAAATAAATTTATATCTAGCTAACTAAGAATTTGAATAAACTACTAACTGCTGAATTCATGATAAATTAAATACATATACAAGCCTCAAGCAGAGAAAATTACCTCACCTCATAATCATGATGTCCTACACAGATAAGAGCCAATTCCAATGATCTGGCAGAAAAATGAGTATTTCCAGTCATAGCTGTTGATATTATCTTCTCCAGAAATGATTCAGCTAGTTCTGTAAACACTCTTGCATAGTTCGCTGCTTTCTCTTCTTCCTCGTGAGCCACAGACATATGGTAGCTCTCCTCTAGTCCCGAAACACTCTCGAACAATAGCCTCTCAATATCTTCATTATTATTATTATCTTCTAAACAGTGCAACAACGCACAGATACAATCTGAAGCAGCATCATGTAATGTATTGATTGAATTGTGATCACGTAAAACTTGCATACAGAAGCCAATAACAGCATTATTTGGTACTTCTTGAATGTTTACTGCTTGCACTTGGATCCAAGAGGTCATACATTTTATTATCTTCAATGCTACATGTGTGTTCTGCGAACTAACAATGTTATCCTTGAGGAAAGAAGTGACTGTACTAGCATGGGATCTTAGTTCAGATTTTATAGCTTCCCGTCTGTTTTCACCAAGTTTTAAACTAGGTGAGTCTATTTCTTGAGGTAGGACTGTTAAGATTTCTAATAAAGCAAAGTCATTCTTGTTTGAAAAAGATTTCATTAAATCACTTACACAGTTCTGCCATGTGGGCATTTGCAGTGCTAGGTCTGCAAGTGCCAGGCAAAGCTGTGTCAGGATCGGGGAACTTGTGTCAGGCGATGTGTTTTCTAAATGGACCATTAAAGAGTCTCTCAGAGAAACCACAGCTTCTGATGGCAATTCTGATAGACTGTGCTGCACTTTAGATCTCATTGTCTGGGCTGCGAAATAACATGAGTGAACATCTTTTTTTTGTTGTAATATTTCGTCCGCTATTTTCCATGAATGTATCTGGAATAATAATTTGCATTTTACATAAATGAATGCCATAACTGTTCTAAAAAACCAAATTAGAAATGAATGAAGACATTATCACGCTGATGTACTTACAGATTTTTGAACATCTGCCAGCCATTGGGAGGCTTTTTCTTTTTCGTTTGCATTAGGGTTATCATACAATGCACTAATCGCCTGGTAAATCATTTCCATTGAAGGGGTCTCCATATTTCTGTCACTTAAAGTAAACCGATTATTTTCAAAGCATCGCTTTATTATCACAAATAATACTCAAGAACATAACAAAAATATGGAAAACGATAAAAAATATATAAAAACTAACAGGCACACGACATAGAAACTCGTTAATCAAGTGCGGTCAAGTGAAATTTATTTTGGCCACCATACCATAGATTAGTTTGATTTGGCAATGGTGGCATGGCAACTCACTGGCTTGCGGACTAACACAAGAAACAGTTCTAGACAGAGATAGAACCCCTTCTTTGTGTGGCTATCTCTGTCGGGTATGTTATTTTAGAGTTATACCTTAATATTACAGGATTAGGTTCATTTTAGTGTACATAATTTTGAAATGTAATATTCTTGCCATTACATTTTGTTTATTTTGATCCATTCCGTCTCCAACTTCATTCATTCGCAGAGCTCATTCGTTTCAATTTCACTCATTCGCTCAAGTTTGTGTGTACATAATCATCTGTTCGGCTGATCGATATTGAGTTTATCAAGTTATAAAAAATACATAAGCAGCTACAAATGTTACTAACAAGGCCGGCAATTATCCGTGGTATTTGTGCATTCAGCAAGCAAACGTCGTGCCGAACGCTTCACTCCACTCAAATTGCAATGGCACCTATCAAGGTGAGTAGTTTTTTGTATGTTTTCTGGAATTATGTAACTGTTGACTTATTTTGGGTGTCGATTATAGGTCGGTGATAGTCTCCCAAATGCGGACTTGTTTGAGGATTCGCCAGCTAACAAAGTTAATACTCATGAGTTGACTTCTGGGAAAAAAGTAGTTTTGTTTGCGGTGCCCGGCGCCTTCACTCCAGGGTGTTCGAAGACACATTTGCCAGGATATGTTGAGAATGCTGAGAAGTTGAAGAGTGAGGGAGTGTCGGAGATCGTGTGCGTGTCTGTCAACGATCCCTATGTCATGGCTGCCTGGGGGGCCCAGCACAATACAAAAGGAAAGGTCTGCTAAATATTTCCACTTTTTTCATAATTATAAAAGGATATCACACACTTCGTATGCTTATCTTAAAAAGTTTCCTCTGAAATAATTTTCACAATTTTGTAAGTTGGTTTATGTTTTGATATGGGTTTCCATACATTTCAGAAGGAGTCTCACATAATATGTTTCCAGCTAAATTACTACATCTGTTGACCAATATTAAAATCAGTTAATGTTTATTTTAGGAGAAATATTTTAAGAAGTGCTTTATCAGTTTGTGCTATTTAATAATTCACATTAATCAATAGTACCGTTCAACCTTTGACCTAACTTGATGTTTAAAGCACTGTTATTGAAATGACTTTGAGATTTGCAGGTTACAGTCAAGTTATTTTTACTAAACTAACATAGTCACTCTGGTCTTCTGTTTTTTTCTTAAGAAATTAATTTCAATGCTTAATGGTTTCCTGTAAGATTTTGTCTTGATCCTGTCTTACATACTTATATTTTTTTGTTTATGTCGGAGGGAGGCAAACGAGCAAGCGGGTCACGAGATGTTAAGTGATTACCGCCGCCCATAGACAACCTCGTTTACATTCGTGCTACAGGCTAAAAAGAATCCTGTAGCTGGCTCCACACCACTACAAGTAGTGGCTCCATACCACAATAAACAAATAATACATATATTTAGTGCTAAGATGTTAGTATTTTGTTTTTGACCCCCGACACAAAGCGAGGGGTGTTATAAGTGTGTGTCATCATAGCTCTCAAATGGGTGAAACGTAGTTCTCAAACGGGTAAAACGATTTGAATAATAATTTTTTTCTTTGAAAGGTGACTTAATCGAGAGTGTTCTTAGCTATGTTTTAACCCCCGACGCAAAAAATGGATAAGTTTGACATGTGTTTTGTTATATTGTTGGGGCTTTTATTTTTTTTATTTGTTATTAGGTACTTATTTATGATCTTGTGTTGTTGTATTACGAGTTTTCTAAAAATACACTGTTTCAGGTTCGCATGTTAGCTGACCCCAGTGGCAACTTTATAAAGATGCTGGACCTCGGCACCAACCTGCCCCCTCTTGGTGGATTCCGCTCCAAACGTTTTTCTATGGTCATTAATGACACTAAAGTAGAGGAATTAAATGTAGAGCCTGATGGTACTGGATTATCTTGCTCGCTCGCAAACAAGCTCAAGATCAAGAAGTAAATGGTCATATCCCTTTATGATGGTAGTCTTAAGGTCACCGCTCTTGCTTTACAAAGAAATTTACACAGAAAAATAGCTCTTAAAGCCCTGTAAATACAGATTAGAGTGGCGGTATAAGGCTCCCTATTCTGTTCAATTTATATGTAAGATCCTGGTAAACTAACCACTTGCAAAACTTACATGTCAATTAGCCTGAATTTGTAAAAAACAATTTTTCTTTTTTTACCTAACGCCATAAATTTTTATCTGATTGGTGTGGGGCCTTTGAAGAGATAAGCGTACTTGCAGTACTAAAATGGACTTTTGATTTAGTTGATAAGAAAATGGAAAGCAACGTAAACGTTCCACAATGTACCACAATGTTATCCTTGGATTTATTTTATTTTTTAAAAGATTTAATGTCTGGGTTCACTTTATTATAACTGCTACTATACACTTTTACACGGATCTTAACTATGGAGCACATTCTTGTGATAAACTTACAATTAATCATTATAATTATTTAAATTGATTTGGCTGTTTTATTTTTTTGTTAGCAACTTTATGGGTGCCAGGGAGGTATATGCTCGCTCAGTGAATGAGATTTGCGAAATAGCAATGAACAAAAAAAAAAAAAAGTGATTTCCTGTTAGCTCTTTTTATATGCTTTATTATTTAATCGTAGAAATGTTATATTAAAAATAGATATAGCTGCTCTCCCGAGGCTAGACCTCATGTTTCTAGTCATTTTTATCAAAATTAGTTCATTAATTTAGTCGAAAAAGTAACAGACTCTGTTCATTTCGCATTTATAAGTATGAATAATAAATGGTACGGAATTCTTCTGCGAGGGTCCGATTCGCACGTTTTTCACAGCAACTCGCCGAGATATTAAGTTGAAATTAAAAGCACATGTAATACGGTCTACGTTTTCTTTCAACTGAAAAATTAGCCTTGTAAGTCAACACAAAAACATGACTATATAAGTAGCAAATTTTATTTTACCTATGGGTATATTTTAGACTAACTGACCCGTACCCACTTCGTTGGGCGTTAAAATATACCCTGTAGCACACTTGAATAGTGTAGCTTTCTGATTGTGAAAAAATTTACATGATCGATTCAGTATTTCATGTTCTAAGCGTATTTCCGACGATTGGCCCCTACAAACAAACAATCAGTTACAAACTTTACCTTTTTATAATATTAGTATAAATAGTATAGATATGTATGTAGGCATTATGTTTAATAGGTAATATAAGAGAATTTTCTTTAACAGACTTATTATTTGCGGATAAGGTCAAGGAACTGAACCGCAAAGTTAAGTTTGTATTTGAAATCTTGCATGGAAACCGCCATGGACGAAATGGACGAATCCACTTACGCGAGTCTAAAGGCCTATCCGCACACAACAGTGCCGTGCCGTGCCGTGCCGTATACGTCAGTACCAGTGAAAAATGATATTGTTCATACATTTTGTATGACGCTATTCGCACTCGTCAGTATCAGTGACATTCAGTAATACGGAACAAAACTATCACTGACGCATGCCGGCACGTGCCGGCGGCATGTTGTGTGCGGATAGGCCTTTACTCGTAATTGATCGATTTAGTTACGAACGCATCCATTGTAAAACGTCAATGCTGCTTCCCCTTCCCCGTCCCCCGCAGTATGTCAGTCAGGTGAAACGTGAAACAAAACAAACCCCAATGCCGTCCTGATGAATTCAAAATAAATAATGTTATTATGACTAAAACAATAAATATGTATAGACATGCGAACTATTTCGGTACTACTCTGTTTTTGTTATGTGTTATATATTTTGCACGACTAGTTTTAACTGAGATCTTTGAAGATGAAAGTACGCAAGTGGACGAGTGGCTTGAGCAGAACGATTTGGGGGAATACAAGAAAATGTTCAGAGAATACGGTATGTCATTATATTAAAACATTTTCCACTATCTTAAACAGAAGTTTGTAGTAATAAATATACCGAGATCTGTGTGTATATAATTTTTTACAATAACTTTTGTTGTGTCAGATATTTTTTTTATTCATAAGTTAGGAATCAAGTGTTTAAACTTCATTGATGTTTTAAAAAATAAATATATTTGAATTATACTTACAGAGATTAGTATATTCAAGCACTTTGGTTTTATTATCTTCTGTCTAACAAAACCTAACCTTTGATAGGTAGGGTACGGCCACCAGTAGTCAGCCCCGCACCAGTGGTCAGCCTTTTCCGGCTAATATCCTGTAAGAATAGCGTTCTATTGCAAATAATCCTATCAGGTCGCTTTTGAAAAAGGCTTTGCCTTCTTATTGATCAGTTCG